>JARJLU010002541.1:0-23099 GCA_030272975.1 Sparidentex hasta | reverse complement strand
TATATATATAAAATTTAACATATGAAATTACCACTTCATTTACCTAAAAGCCACTTACACCAGGACCTAGGGGAAACCGTCATCACCTTCCACCACCACCAACTTAATGACTACAGACACATCGTCTCTATCTCTTTGCTTATGAAGCCCTTTGAGTGCCTTGTTCTTTCCCACCTCAAATCCATTACCGACCCACTACTCCACCCTAGCTCTGCCACAGAGCAAGCTCTCCAATCTGAGCGTGCCCTATCTCCTTAAAATAATAGATCATTTTAAAGGATAGTCTTTCACAACTGTTGCATAATTCCTCTTACATCAAAAGTACCAACATGTATTTCATTACAGTCTATTTGAAACTACAATACAAGACAAGAATACACTACATTCCTCTTTTCTCTTTGTTGGTTCTATCAGATTTGAAAAACCCAGAGATTGTGACTTTGAAGAACTTGACCAAGGACAGCACTGGGGTCTACAAATGTACAGCCAGCAATGATGTGGGCGAGGAGAGCTGCACAGTGGAGGTCAAGATGCATTGTGAGTGGAAAACATTATTCATGTACTCCAGATTCTATGAGTAAAGGCACAGGCTTCCAAGCTACTGCTAGTGGTGTTGTCCATCATGCACCCCTTCCTGGGTCCCACATTCAGTCTCATTTTGTGTTTAATGGTGTTAAAACCGAATGATCAGCTCCAGAAAAACAGCTTTTTCTTCACCTGTTCAAGGAACCAATAGGGACCAGTACATAGAGGGCTGCTCCTTTGCTCATGGAATCTGGAGATACCATATACAACTTACTTTTTTGAAAAAGAAACCCCAGAGGTGCCACAATGACACAGCATCAAATTAATATCTAATATTCTTAATGAGGGGGTGAGGGGGTGAGGGTTAGAAACAACTAATGCCTTTTGCTGTGTGAAAGCAGAAACAAAAGATACAAACTGTAAAGTCCAGTAAAGAGCAGAGAAGGGAAAGACAGTTCCCCATGTGTCGACAGACAGGGAATGCTCACAGCCAAATTCCATGATGACAATCACTGTGACAAAAGGCTAAATACAGAGTGGTCAAAGAGAAATGGGAAACATCTTGCAGATAAAAACAAATTTAAAAAATGGGGGAAGACTAAGAGGTATTGCAAATCTCCAACTGAGATTTCTCAACTGTGGAGGATAAAATCCCTATGGTTGAGTGCACCCAGCCTCATACAACTAGTGTGACAGGTGCTATGCAGACAGAGGAATCCCCAGAGATAGCTAATTGACAGATACTGAGAACTGTGCAGCCATGTGCACACTGAGTAGAACACCACATGTACCAGGCAGAGGATGTGAGACATGGCTACTTTCTTATGGTGCATTTAGACCAAACATGAGCAAAATATTTGTGTTGCATTACTCTCTCCAGCTCCAGCAGTTGTATACCGGTTAATGCTGACAGGGTCATGTGTGTCCTTATCTGGGACATGCAGTCTGTAAGTTCAATTTACCATAAGCAAGCCATATTGTTTGTCTGATATTTGCATGTAAAATTGTCAACACCACAAATACTGCAAAGAGGTCAATTTCAGTGAAGCCAAGCAGAGAGCTTGAGATGAGGGGAATGTGTGACAGAAACCAAAACTGTTTTGGGTTTATAACCTCTGCCAAGCAGCCCATGTTTTTACCCCTGTCTGTTTGTTGGTTGGTTTGTCAGCAGGATTACATAAAAACTACTGAATAATTCCACCAAACTTGAATGGATGAGTCTCAGCCCTGAATAAACCCTGTTAACTTTGGTGTTATCCAGATAAAGGGAAAGATCCAGAATTGTTTTCTCACTTTTTTTTAACATTGTGTTAATTTGTCAGACAATAATGCTATGATCCTGATGAAAACTATCTGGTATATGTAGGAGTCAGGTATCAAGGAAAGAGAACAGTTGGATGCACGTCCTGATGAAAATCCAGATCCAGTCAATGTTAATCTGTTTTCACAGTTGGTACACTTTTCAGCGGTTCTATGGTGTTGCAGTGGGATTTTTCTCTTAACCCAAATGCGGAGATTGGAGGCAGGAAGTCAGGGTGTAAAGACATTTGCTTGTTCAACAGGATTCTCTTCGAAAATTGTTGATAAGAAGGCCAGGCTGGAAGGCCGGCAGGTATGCATGCAGGCAGGCTGGCAGGCATAGTTGGCTGGAGTAACACGGCCTGTAAGAAACAGGCTGAAAAAGGGGTGCACCTTGAGTGCTGGAGTGAGTTTGGGTAGGGCCACCGCAGGTTAATTGTTTTGACTACCTCAAAAGGTCCAATATACCTGGGTGCCCACTTACGCAAGTCCTTTTGGAGGGAAAGATCTTTGGAATAAAGCCACACTTGGGCTTATGTGCTGTGTCTGTCAGCCAGGCGTTGGTTCCATGCAGCTGGACTGAGGAGGGCATTTAGCATTTAGCCTGCCAAACCTGGCGACATCTGACAGAACCTCCACATCACCTTCCTGCTCGGGAATCAACGGAGGCTGGAATCCATTAGGTGCTATGAATGGTGACATACCTGTGGCGAAACTGACCAGGGAGATGTGTGTGATTCAACCCATGGTAGATGAGTGGACCAGGAGTTGGGATGACTGGCAGAAACGCAGTGCAGACTCCAAGCCCCAGTTGACCCACTCCGTCTGCCTTTGGGACTGCAGGTGATAGCCTGGGGAGAGACTGACTGACTCACTGATTGCCTGGCAAAAAAACCCCTCTTGACCTGGGAAATAAACTGCAGTCCCCTGTCAGACACAATGTCCATAGGGATCCCATGGAGCTTGAAGGCATGGATGACTAGCAGGTTAGCGGTCTCTAAAGCAGATGGGAGTTTAGGCAGGGGAACAAAATGTACAGTTTTGGAGTATCTGCCCACAATAGTGAGTATAGTTGTGTTGCTTTCAGAAGGCAGCAGAGCTGTGACGAAATCCAAGGCAATGTGGGACCAGGGACGGTGAGGCCCTGTCAGCGGTCAGGACAGGCCGACAGGGGCCCTATGGGATGCTTTGCCACAGGCACAGATGGAGCAGGCAGAGACAAAATCCTTGGTGTCAGCGTATACTGAAGGCCACCAAAAACACAAAGGCATCTACCTCAGGAAAGGACCAGAGCTGTGGAAAACAGTTTCTTCAACCGGACAAACATATCCTCAGCTTCAGGTGTCCAGAGAAATAGGAGCTTGGTAGAGATGAGCTTGCTGAGAGGTGAAGCCACACAGCTGTTGTCATTAATGAAGCGTTCATAGAAATTGGAGAATCCCAAAAAGTGCTGTAGTTGGTTACGGCTCACTGGAGCTAACCAGTCGGTCACCCCCTGCACCTTAGAGGGATCTGTCGTCATTTGTCCCTGCTCGATGACAAATCCGAGGAAAATAGCCAAATCACTACTACAACTACCTCCCCCTCATATCCGGGTCCAGGGAACTCTTTCGTGGCCTCAACATACTCTCCCTCCTGCTAGTTGACACAAGATGATAATTACGGTTTTTTGACTAGCGCCTTTTGGCAGATGAGCACAGAGGGAGATGACATGACCTGTTTTACCAAAGTAGAGGCAAAGCCTTTGAACCTGGGTTAATGTTCAGCTGGGATGAAGCGCATCTGGGTTGTTAGGAGGGGGTGTGGCAGAATAGGTAAAAGGCTCATTTGCTGGATGTCTGGGCTGAGAGATACACTATATTGCCAAAGGTATTCACTCACCCATCCAAATAATTGAAATCAGGTGTTACAATCACTTCCATGGCCACAGGTGTATAAAAGCAAGCATCTAGGCATGCAGACTGTTTCTACAATCATTTGTGAAAGAATGGGTCGCTCTCAGGAGCTCAGTGAATTCCAGCATGGTACTGTGATAGGATGCCACCTGTGCAACAAGTCCAGTCGTGAAATTTCCTCGCTCATAAATATTCCACAGTCAACTGCCAGTGGTATTATAAACGGTGGAAACGATTGGGAACGACAGCAACTCAGCCAAAAGGTGGTAGCCCATGTAAAATGACGGAGCAGGGTCAGTGGATGCTGAGGCGCATACAGCGCAGAGGTTGCCAGCTTTCTGCAGAGTCAATCACCACAGACCTCCAAACTTCATGTATCCTTCAGATAAGCTCAAGAACAGTGCATAGAGAGCTTCATGTAATGGGTTTCCATGGCTGAGAAGCTGCATCCAAGCCATACATCAGCAAATGCAATGCAAAGTGTCAGATGCAGTGGTGCAAAGCATGCCACCACTGGACTCTAGAGCAGTGGAGATGCGTTCTCTGGAGTGACGAATCACGCTTCTCCATCTAGCAATCTGATGGACAAGTCTGAGTTGGGCGGTTGCCAAGAGAAAAGTCTGACTGCATTGTACCAAGTGTGAAGTTTGGTAGAGGGGGATTTATGGTTTGGGTTGTTTTTCAGGAGCTGGGTTTGGACCTTTAGTTCCAGTGAAAGGAATTCTTCATGCTTCAGCATACCAAGAGATGTTGGACAATTCCATGCTTCCAACTTAGTGGGAACAGTTTGGGGATGGCCCCTTCCTGTTCCAACATGACTTTGCACCAGTGCATAAAGCAATGTCCATAAAGACATGGAGAGAGAGTTTGGTGTGGATAAACTTGACTGGCCTGCACAGAGTCCTGACTTCAACCCGACAGAACACCTTTGGGATGAATTAGAGCGGAGACTGAGAGCCAGGCCTTCCTGTCCAACATCAGTGTGTGACCTCACAAATGCGCTTCTGGAAGAATGGTCAAAAATTCACTTAAAAACACTCCTAAACCTTCTGGAAAGCCTTTCCAGAAGAGTTGGAGCTGTTGTAGCTGCAAAGGGTGGACCTCTGCCATTTAAAACCCTATGGATTAACTTAATATGTGAATCAAGGCAGGTGAGTGAATACATCTGGCGATATAGTGTAGCTGGTGTAACTCTAGTGGCCCTCATCCTTCCTTCCCCCTTGCCTCAGAGAAAGCAGCCATTTGGATACCTCTGTAGATCGAATATTTTTAGCATTTCAGCTGAGAAAAGGGAATATGACTGACAAAAATGTGCTTGTGATTTAGAGGCAGGTACTGCCCACTGAGAGGCCCTAATCACACAATAAGCTTTAACAAAAGCAATTTTAGCTCTGTCAGTGGAGTAAGTGAAAGGCTTCTGGTCAAAGACTAACAAGCACTAGTGTAAAAAACGCTCACAACAAGCTAACTCACTGGAAAACCTAACTGGAATGGGGATTAATGGCTAACAAATGGA
This sequence comes from Sparidentex hasta, assembly GCA_030272975.1. NCBI lineage: Eukaryota > Metazoa > Chordata > Actinopteri > Spariformes > Sparidae > Sparidentex > Sparidentex hasta. The sequence continues at coordinate 17,864 of JARJLU010002541.1, read as the reverse complement.
AATAGCCACAAAGTGCATCCATCATTTCCTGGAGGGTCTACTAATGGTGTCCAACAATGACTCCTTATGAGGGGATGGCATGATGCATGTGTTCAGTCAGGGAGGGGAAAAAGAAAAAAAAGAACAAAAAAAAACCTGACTGCCACTGTAGCACTTCGTCAGAATAGAAAAGTGCAACTAACACCAATGTGCAGTGTTCTGTGGTAGTCTATGGTGAGATATTTGTACCTCATTCACGAGCGAACAAAGGTAGATTTGGTACACACAAGAAATACAATTTGATATATTTTGTTAAGTAATATTTTGAAGAGAAATTAGATGTGATTTAAGGATTATTTCCTTTGAGCAAATGAAACCTTTTTCTGTGCTCAATAATGTATTTGTATGTTTGCATTTATCCATATAAACATGCAATAATAACCCCTCGTATGCAGTCTGCTCTGGATAACACTGACTACCACTCACCACAAACAACAGCTGTATTGCATACTGCGGCTGCAACCTGCATGATTTACTGCCCTTAATATTGATCAGGTCCATCAATCACCAGTCTACCAGAAATAATGCAAAACTAACCCTCAAAGCCCTATAAGGGCTAGATGTAAGAAAATAGAGCGCTGAGAATAAAAGTAACTGATGTAGGACTAAGGTCAAGGGGTGCAACTTGTGAACAAAATGTAAAACAGTACAATTCTCCTTAATTACTGTTTTTAACCAAATAAAAGAACACAACAGTATATGTGTTATTTTTGCATTTTACTTTGGAGTTCAACATAAGTATGCTCTTTCTTCCCCAACTTCTTATGTGTGTGTGTGTGTGTGTGTGTGTGTTTTTTGTTGTCATTTTTGTGTTTACATGTGTGTAGATGTCAGAGGAATGGGTGTGTTAGCAGGGGCAGTGGTTGGTGTGTCGTTTGGAGTCCTCCTCATCATACTCATCATCTGGTTGGTGTTCCGCAAAAAGGAGATGAAGAAATATGAAGAAGAAGAGACCCCAAATGAAATCAGGTACAGTGGTGAAAAACTTTCTCAGCCAGTCATAATGACATGTGATCATAACCGAAACCTGAAGTCTTACAGTTATGATAAGGATTAGTGGATATTGCTACCCACTATGGGTTGGCAGTATGAACTAACATTTGAATCACTGATGTTTTTTTTTGTTGTGACAATATTATGTTAAGCTATAACAAAAATGAAAAGGGATAATCCACTCAAACATGACTATACCTTTTATTTTCTCTTGACAGTCTCAAAATCACTGGATATTGCTTAAGCAAACATCTACTTTGCGTGAACTAAATTTAATTTGACTTTTTCTCTTCAGTGTATAAGTCTGATTCACTTTCACTTAACTGGTAAATGTTCATTGGATCTGTTGAGAGCACTCTTTGGAATCACATAACCATATATTCATTTCAGGGAGGATGCAGAGGCTCCCAAAGCCAAGCTGATGAAGCCCAACTCCCTCTCCTCATCCCGCTCCGGCAGCTCTCGCTCAGGCACCTCCTCCACCCAGTCCATGATGCATAACATGGGGTTTAGGGGCCAAAGAGCCTGTGTTCCAGCTGTGGCTGCCCACAAAGTAAACTGCCAAGCCTCCACCTTGCCTCGGTCTTCACCTGGCTACATTCAGACAGCTCCCAAGACTCCTGAACCCCGTTCTACACCAACCTCCACGTCTACCTCCAACTCCAAACCCAGCCCTCCCCCTAAACTGAGTTCTGGGAACCTGACCCGCATGGGGGCAACTCCAGTTATGATCCCTGCGCAAACCAAAGCTTTCCAGACTGTGTAGAATACGTAGAATCACACAGAGGACAGGACCAAGACAGCCTCAGGACATGGCATCCTGCTGAAGCCAAGAGTTAAACTTTGATCAAGATCCAGTTATATTATCTAGATATATTCTCACCATACAAAGTCTGATGGAATCTTTATTTAACTCCTGGAGAATCCTTGCTTTGTACTTTACATCAAAATAGGAACAAACTTCTTTGGGTGGTGTGTACTAGCACACTGTCACCTGAGAAACGTGTGTTGATGGAGGTGTTTGAGGGACCGTGATTGTGAAAGACAAAGAGGTGTTGGAACTGAAGCAGCAGTATGTTGTTTATGGAGGGATATGATTGCACAAGCCAAGGACTGAACAAGATCAGAAGAAAGTGAAGGTGTGTGCCACACTAACTAACATTGAAAGCATAACAGTGCAACTTCATACTCTTAGCAAAAGATAATTAACTGCTCACTGATGCAGCTGAAGAGGTTAGACTAGGGAATAGTATAAAAATAACACGACTGGCTTTCACAGGATCATTTATACATTTAATGAGCTAGAACACCTTCCAACATACAGCACTACAGTACAGCACTTGACACCTGCAAATCAAAATACCTGACACCCAAAAGACTAAACCTATTAAAGTGGTTCAACTGTAGGTTGTTATAGTATAAAATTTGGATGAATGGCTCAGATTGTTTAAACATATGCTTAATATTTCCATCAATACAGTACCTGTGTCACACGCTGTAACATGGCCACACAGTATATGATACTGAATTCCTTTTTCTCTGTGCCGACTTAAAAACAGCGTGTCAGTAGTTTTAGAGTGAATTCACCTCACATCACATCTCATGTTTATCTTATTTATATCTCAAAGTTAGAAGAGAATGCAGAGAGACGTGTCAATTACAATACTTTTTTTTTTTTTTTCATGAAATTGAAATCACAGGATCATGGAGGACTGACATTTTTAAAGATTGTTACATGGCTGACTAGAGGCCCTATTAAGAAAGTACCGCATTGTGATGGTTTACATTTAATTTGTTTATTCTATCCTGTTTCATGTGTATCTTCTTTTTAATCACAGAATGAAAAACTGTATGAATGTGATACTAAATAAAATACTAAATAAAATACAGCAGCCTGGTCAGTGACCCTATGTTTCTCAGTTTGACGCTGTAGTTACCCCTCCAGCATCACTTCTTAAAGCATATTGCATATTAATGTATTATTTCTCACTTGACCTCCAAAAGTGATATAAAAAGTATACAGTGGTTTATATAATAGTTTGAAGCTTAAGGCCACTGACCAAGTTGCCATATTTGATAAATCGGGAATGGGAACAGGTTATTTATGTTGTTTTTCTCAGCAATCTCTTATGCTAAAACTGTTGTTTTGAGTTTAAACGAGTTTTATGTGACTCATTCAATCATTATACAATAAAGTGAGAAAATCACCTCTAGCACCCAGAAGACATTAAACCTCTAACCCAATTAGATCCATAATAATTCATAAAGAGTGCCTTTGGTAATAGACTTATATAACCAGTATAATGATCAAAAATGCCCTTTACTGTTGAGAATACAACAAATTTCATTTATGTTCTCTTCCACAATGAGCATGACATTAGTCACAGTTCATGGGGGTTTGGGGCAGAGCTCCATTTATATCTGACCTGCTGCCTACCAACCACAGCTAACCAACAGGTAGAGTCACTGAGCAGAATGAATCCTGTCCTTGTGCCTCATCTCCCATTCTTCTCCATTCCTCATTGGTAAATGAGATTCCCTCCAGTCAATACATACATTTCCTCTTTTCTTCTTTCAGCTCATTTTGTGAGTCTCACCACTGCGTCACTCTGCTCCCATGACACTTCTTGATTCCAGTTCTCTGCATGGTGGGGGAGTTCAACAGAGCCTTGATATTGGAATGGAGCTTCTAATTGTTGTGTTCAAAGCCAAAGTTACTTACATATCTTGCTTCTACAGACTACAGTGTGTGTGATCACTAATTCCACAACATACTGTGTGGTTTAGGCATAACATATATGATTACTGTGTTTTAGGACAGTCCACACAGTCCACACAAAGCACTCAGGGCCTCTACAGGGCCCAGACCTAGATACCAAAGCCAATAGTCCACTATTCTATGATATGCATATCTGTAAGACAAGCCATTATGTACAGTATAATGGACTAGGGGTATTCTATGGAGGACCACAAGTGTCATGGAAAGAGTAGTAGAGCATTTGACTAATTGTACAACAAAAATAGGCATTAATACATAAGATTACAAATTAATTTATCCATCTATTAATGAATGCGCTAGATTATAAAGTAATTCATTATTTGATATTTTTAGGGCAATAAGAAAATAAATTATAAGCACAATTTACAAATTAAATATATATCAGTCAATCAATACTTAATATTAGAGAGGGATTTACAAAAACAACATTTAGCAGTCTACATCTACAGTATACATCATTTAAAAACACAGTAATGAATTAATAAATGAATAATATAATTGACTGTCTGTTTGAGAATACAGTTTAAAAAGACAAATAAATCCCTGAATTAACAAGTTGAATTAAGTATAAGGATTTTAATCAGGCATGTAAAAGGGCAATTTCCTTTTGTCTGCGTTTAGCGGCTTTTCATAGTGGCCAAACCGTGTAATTAAATCGTCATGTGAGTCACTGTGACTCACTTGACTACGATTACCACTACAATTAGTCAAATTTCATTACTATTTCCATGTGTTCCTCCATATATTTCGACTGTAAGAATTATGTCAAAATATAGGTGTGTGTAGCTGTGTATTTTTTGTGTAGACAGTTTTCTAAATTGGAAATATTTCAGGAACTTGTGAAAACCACAACTCACTTTATTATTATCTACTAGTATGAAATGGTCACAATAAATAACTTAATGAACATGGCAGCTTAGTGTCAAAAACAGCTGCTCACAAGGAATATTTTGACATAAAAATAAAGCATTGTTAAATTGTGCTGGAATCCACTATCTTTCCTCAAGGGCTTTTGCCAGTTGAAGGTGATTACTGTATTTTGTAAATCACTTTGTCATTCTCTCTGGAACACATTGTTCCACATTGTTTAATTTATTTTTTAAAAAGAAGACTAGCACAGCTAAACAGGCAATCAACTATACTAGCATGGGAATTAGAACAATGTCCAAAGATGCACATGTAGCCATCCCAAAGGACGTTTTACTCGGACAGTCTCTAGCTAGATGGGCACCATGTGCCGAGACTCTCTTGCTCACATATCCCAACCTGTTACCCTGCTGATTTAAAGTCCAGTAGATACCATTTTACTCCACCAGTACACCTAGTCACTAGCTAAGCATTAGCTTTCAGGGGCAGTTCATGGTGCGCAGGCGGTTAGCGCTCAAATCACTGGCGAAACTCTCAACTGCAAAAATGAGCGGTCCACAAACCTGCTGCAACGAGTGTAGCACTGGTTACACCTAGTCTTAGTTAGAAACTTTCAACGGATTTTGTAATTGGGTATATCGGCCAATTAATCGCCTATCTTTTTTTTTTTTTTTCTGGTTCCAAGCAGTCCTTAGTCCATTGGCTGTTAAAAATGTGTCAACTTTTAACTTGTGAGTTTTGTTATGAGCAACCGCATATATTTTAAGAACATAAGCCTTGGTGTCCTAGGAAACTTGTGGATGATAATGCTATCGGTGCTTTCATCACTAAATAGCAGAGGTGAAAATCTCCCAAACACTTACATATAAACACTATGCAGGTACATCCCTGTAAACTGACTTAGAAAGCTTTGAGCATCACAAACAGAACTACATTCACCTGTAGCGTATTGGTAAATATCAAACACAGACATCTCGGAACCTGGACAAATAAAATCAAAAGTATTTATGTACATAGATACAACTACGGGGCAGTTATAAGACATGTTTTTTTCATTACATCAGGGTAATGTGCATGAGCTAACAGACTGGTATTATTGACAATGATAATTATAATTGTAAGCAAAATGCTATCATCACTGCATGAATCATGGGTCATTTTCAGGCCAGCAAATGTTTGTCCCTGGATGTCTTGTCCTAACAACTCTGTTATATACCAGTATACTCCATCAGAACTGCTTTTCAGATGGTCAGTTAGTATCTAAAGTCTCCTTCCCCCAACATCATGCTTTATCTGACCATTTCTCTCACTTTACAAAATTTAACAATTTCAAAATGACACAGCTGTACGAAGATGAGAGCTCCCTCAGCTCTCAGCTCAGTTTTTATTCTCGATACAGTTCTTTCTTACCCAAACTAACTTCTGAATTTCCTACAAGGCCCCTTTAGCCAACAGAGAGCAGTCAGGAAAATGTTGTCTCTTTCATTTCACGTGAATGTGTTTTGTATCAAAGCAAACAAGAATTATCACTGAAGCAGATTGGGTCATATTTATTTTTTGTCTTTCCGTCTGTAGCAAAAAAGGAAGCTCATAACTCATTTCATGTCCACTCGAACATAAACAATATTATCTATTGAATGGAGCACCCCAAGTTCCTATTATACATTCAGTGATGAAAAAAGAATGATGAAATGGTTACATGCATGTTATAGATACTAAACTATACGAAGAATTATGTTATTTCTTTTCGCTTGAGAGCTGAAATTATACTCATGTAGATACAATATAACAGTCATATAAATCAAACTGTAAATGTATAAATATTCTATATTAACTTTGATCACAATTTGATTCTGGATTATTGTATGCATTTAATACAAAGTACAATGTACTCTCTTTAAACCTTGTTATGTACATATGATCCCTCTAAAGTCCCTCACTGTACAGTATGGAAACACTATTGTGCCAAAAAGGATTATTTAAACTTTTTTGTGGGTTTCACCAAAAAAGGTGTGTACAAAGTCCTGTGCTTGAGTGGAAAATGTATATTTGTACAGGAACTCAGTCATATTTTTTTTTTCGTCTGTTTTAATAAAAAAAAAAAAACTGACTGGAGATAAACACAGAGCTACTGTCATTCATCCTTGTTTTTCAATGTGGCTGTTGGGTGTGGACGATGTGCGTGTGTGTGTGTGTGCGCGCGTTTGTGTGTGTGTGGTTGAATTCACATGTTTTCCACTTTTTCCACTCAACCCAGCATTAAACCTAGAAACCACACTACTCTACAGAGACACAGAATTAAGGAATGCTGTAGCACTGAAGAAGTTGTTGAGTACTTTACTGTTACGCAACATGTACGAAGATGTACAGTCAACTGTCTGTCATGAGTATGTTGACCAAGAAAGTGCAGACAAAAGCTTTCAGTGCACTGTGGTGTAAATAAAAGATCAAATATTAAATTGTGTTTTCGTTTCAATGCATTATTTACAGTGCAGTCACACACAAACTGCCCAACTTGTGATTGGTGTTGAATAATATGGCCTTTAGATAACACTGTCATACATTTTGGCTATACCATGATACAAACACAATCTACCTATACATTTTTTTAAATCTCCTCAAAAGCACCTTATAAATATAAGGGCTGGGTGACAAAATCAAATAGCACACAGTAACATTTCTGTCCCTGACCAAAAACCTTGTTATTGAGAGGTTTTTGATAAATGATTGACAGTAATGTGGATGTACTGATTAAGTATCAGAATCAGGAGAACAGTGGCAAGTTTAAAAAAAGGGAATTAATTTACTGTATTGCAGCTTTTAAAATGCAGGAAAAGACAACATTTATGTAATATCACCTATCCAACATCTAAGACCATATAAGATCTCCTATTCCAATAACAGTTTAATATCAGTATATTGTCTGGCCATGCTATCTACTGCTCTCATGACTTGAGAGGGAACTCTACCTGTATATTTTCCCATTGTCTGTTTTAACAAGAGTGTAGTGCTTTTTAACAGCATTGACAGGGCATTTTGTGTTACATTTGGCTATCAATGAAAATTAATGACTATTAGTAATGATTATTAATTATGATGAATAATAAGATCCAATTAGATTGCTTCGGAGCACCACCCTTGTAATATGGGAAAAGAGCCAATCTCCAACCAAAATGACTTTAACAGCTAGTACTGGTCAAAGGATTTTGGAGTCCTTGTCAGAGTAGAGGTTGGCAACATTCACTCAAGTGGTGATGAAGGTGGAGGTGTCGTAAATCGACCTCACTTTTCTCCATTGGTCCAGAAGATTTCAAATATTAAAAAAGTCACCAGGAGTCTTCAAGGCTGAGTGCAGTAGGACTTTATTTGCCAGGAAAAAAAGGAAGAGATCAGACACAGACAAAATCCATGAAAAAAAACAACTGACGCGAGGTTCAAAGCATTGAGCATCCTCTTTTAAACGCAATAAAGTGGGAGTGTCTTCTCAGGCCTCATGACCTCAACCAATCCCCATTCTTCCCTATTTCTGCTGACACTGTCATTTTTCTATGTAAAATCCCCGTTCTACCTTCTGCCTACGTGCAGAACTGCACCTTGACCAGTTGCTCTTCGCCTTGCTTTGTTTTTTTTAAACAGGTGCCTTTCTATATCACTGGCTCTTAGAACCCCTGGCCTTCAGGCTTTTTGAACTTTGATAACTCCCCTACTTGACTATACGTCCCATTATACCTGATCACTCTTGGCACTGCATTTTTAAAGAACAATAAAATCAGTACATGCACATTTCAATCAGCTGAGGCCAAGAAGTGTGTTTCAACAACTCTTTCACACTTGATTACCCTTCATTCCTTATTTTTATCATTATAACAGTTATTATCAGTTATCATTAGTCATTATCTACTTACTACTTACTATATTGTATACAGACCACTATCTATTTACCATGGTTATTTCATTGTACAGAAGAGACACTGGGGCAGGCTCAGGCTCACAGCACAATAATATCTAATTTTAACTTTCTTGGTTAGATTGCCATCAGCTGTATATGTCGAAAAGATGAGCGTTTACTTGCCACACTTGTTAACATAGTGCTGGCTTTGCCTTGACTGTAAGAATAGTAATTGAACAGTCCATGTCCTGCTGCCACCATCTGCTGGCTAAGTCGGTAAGTAGGACCTCAATACCTGCTCTATATTGTAGCTGTATGTTAATGTTACTAGGCAAAATACAGCTATAAACTCTAAAGGAAAGCTTCCATTGTATGATTTTTTTTATATGCTGAAATGCAATAAGCCTCGCTTTAAAGTGATCTTTTACCAATAGCAATAACACAGTACATGCTTTGAATTCCTAAGATATAATTATGCAGGGGGGCGGCTGTAGCTCAGCGGGTAGAGCAGGTCGACCAGTGATCGGAAGGTCACTGGCTCAAATCCCAGCTCCGGGCAGGTCTGAGCTGCACGTCGAAGTGTCCTTGAGCGAGACACTGAACCCCACATTGCTCATCAGTGAGGCCCTGTGATGAGCTGGTGACTTGTCCAGGGAGTACCCTGCCCTCGCCCTGAGACAAGGCTGGGATTGGCTCCAGCAGCAACACCCCGTGACCCCATGGAAAGGGATAAGCGGTTCGGACAATGACATGACATGACATAATTATGCAGTGTTCTAAGCAGATTGGATGGAGTAAAGCAAATGAAAGAAGGCTCATTATAGCCATAAGAGATTGGAGAGTTGACTTGGACTTGAGAGAGAGAAAGACCTGTGAACTTCTCTGTGAGAAACACACTCTGGTTATTGGTGCTCTATAGTCAGAAAAGTTAGCCACACCAGCAACTACAGTCAAATGTATCACTGGTGCCAGACACTGGTGGCTCAAAATAGAAACTGCGGGCTAAGGATAATCATAAATACAGTAAAATGTGTACAAAACCTGAGCTGAGCTGGCATGTGGTTTGTGCTTTTGATTTGTCAAGATGTATGAGTGTATGCGCGAGTGTGCAATACTGTCCACAGAACTGAAATGAGTCAGAGGCAATCGATCAGACGGACTGACAGAACATGTCACTTAAGTTTGGTTTCATAGCCTGCTGCTTTCTGTTAAATCTTTCCGCCCTAATTCCACCTTTCCTCTGTTGTAGGCGTCCACACACAGAAAGTAGGCAAGTCGACAGGAAGGTGAAGGGACAGTCAACGAGAGAGAAAGAGAAGAGAGAGTGTGCAAACAGGGATGTGAATCAGCTGATCCTACGCATTTCTCCGTGCTGAGTGATTATTGTACATGTTCTGATAAACAAATGTGAAAAATCATGCTCAGTTTGTAATGACAGTTTTATTTATTTTTTTAGGTTTAATCTGGTAGCTGCCAGGCATTTTTTGATGTGTTCCGTGGCTTTTTCTCTCCTCCTGACCTAAAAGAACATCGTCCTGTCTGTGTTCTGGGACCTTTTAAATTTACAAATGAAGCACTGTGTGCAACCATCTTCCAGTGTGGGCTCAGAGGCAGACACCCTCTCTACATTTAAAAATAGTATTAAAACTGTCCTTTTTGACAAAACTTATAGTATGGGCCTGCACGGGTTCTTTAATAGGATGCCATGGGTTTAGGCAGCCAGGGTATTTCCCATGATGCACTGAGCTATTTTCTCTTCCTCTCTATGTGTACACATTCATGTCTCATTACTAACACGGCTTCTTACCCTGAGTCTCTGTGCTTTTTCATCTAGCAGGTTCCCATGTATGGTGGTTGGCCCTGTATTCATTCCCTTTCTCTCTCATCCAAGCTATATTCATTCCCTTTCTCTCTTAACCCAGCTGGTCAAGGTAGATGACTGCCCACCCTTGATTCCAGTTCTTCTCCAAGGTTTCTGCATGTTAAAAGGCAGTTTCTTCTCACCATTGTTGCAAGGTGCCTGCCCATGTGGGAACTGTAGCCTGGTAGTCTATGTTATATTAGAATGTCACATTACGAATGGAATTTTCACAACATAAACCTTCACTAATACTCATTAAAATCAATGTATATTCAACATTAGCATATTCATTGTCAGGATACACACAAGAAAGGCACTTAAAAGGCTCTGGCGTGATCTGCAGTCACCAAGAGCCCCAAATGCATTTATTCATAGAAAGGCAGCCCTCAAGATCTACCCTGGCGGAAATTAAGGTAGGTTAATGATTTATTACTATGCAAATGTGTTTATGACTGATGTTGTGTGCCTCTTGAATTGTGTTATGTAGCCACTGTAGCCAAATTACTTTGCTTGTATATTAGTGTGTGTGTGTGTGTGTGTGTGTGTGTGTGTGTGTGTGTGTGCGTGTGTGTGTGTGTGTGTGTGTGTGTGTGTGTGCGTGTGCGCGCGTGTGTGTGTGTGCATGTGTGTGTGTGTGTGTGTGTATATGTTGATGTGCATGTAAACATACAAACCCACATTCTGGCTAACCACATTTCCACTGTGGACCAGAACAGTGGACCTGCAAGTGTGCAGAATGTGAGCAGGTACAGAGTGGAGTAACACTGCATAGGAGAAATGGGTCATTTGGAAAAGGCAAAGCATACCAACATGGGTAGATGGAGAGTTAGGGGGAGCATAGGTGCTGATACAGCCAGAGAACAGGGAAAAGGGGGGAGGTGCAGAGAAAGGCAAATGAAGGTTTGGAGGCAGGAAAAAGGAGCCGTGACTTCAAGAGGAGAAGAAATGTTTGGGTTCAAATTAGCATTGGCCTCTGCTGTCAGCACTCATAGTTAATGGGTTGATTAGTGACATGTTTGAACATCATCTACTCAGTTGTAAGAGCCGTGTTGTATTGTTTTCATGTAAACAGCTGTGCCTAATACTGTCTGCCTCTACCCAGTTCATTATCAGATTGTTAGCAAAATGAAGAGCTGTAAATGTTATATTGCAGTCGTCATCCCTATTATTGGGCTGTAGGCTGATGGCCAATGGGTTGTAAAGAAGACTACAAAATGACGGTAGAGTCAATACATTCAAAGGCACGTGTACAGTTGGCTACTTTCTGAACAATATAACACATGTGCAACGAGTCACAAAGGGGTTTTCTGTAACTTTTTTGAGACTCTAAAGTACTCTGATTGATCCATGCTACACCCTAATCAAATGATTAAATGCAAATATGGTACAAATAGTTGGACACTGGCCCTCAGTCTGCTTTCTTTATTTTTATAGAGCTAAACTCAAGGACTGAACATGACAGATGAAGACACTGTTATTGAGCCTTAGTGGGGAAATTCAGATATACACTTATGAGATATAGCACAGTATAAAAATAGCACTAAAAAATATTAGTAATAATGTCAAGGTATACATATGTTTTGTATATTGTGTTATACATGTTTTTTTGTTGTTTTTTTTTAAATATTTGCATTTGTAGCCAAAGCTCATGCAAAAACTGCTAAAAAGGGCACTTCAAGGAGCTGTCTTCATTAATGGCCCTTGACTTGTTTGTTCAATAGTCATTGCAAAAGTTGGATAATGGAACAAGAACGAACAGTGCTAAGGTAGCATCGGCTATCGAAGAACAAGCTCATGTGCAGCAACATACATTTGCATTACCACGAAAAACCACCCTTTAAGTGCAAATTAATTATACTTCATGGACAGACATAGGAAGGACTGGGTAGTAGATTGAGGAACAGTGATGATGATCTACAGAGCAATCATAAGATCTGTAATAGATTATGGATGTATGGCATACAGGCTAGCAGCTGCCTCTGAGCTCAAAGAACTCGATGTGGTGCAGGCCAAAGCACTCAGAAAACGCAGCGGGCCTTTTAGAACTACACCCATAAGGGCCATTTGATTAGAAAGGAGGAGACCACACTACAGCACTAGGAATACAGGGTAAGGGTGGAAAGGTGAGGAAGGGGATTCGAGTACACTCCATGGGGGACAGAGCAGGGGAAGTGGAAATAACAGATTTGTCAATGGGCCCTGTGTTGTGTTGGCCACCTGTTCCACCACAGCTCCTACCGGAACTATGCAGAGATTTTTCCATATCAGATGGAATAAAGAATATGGATGCAGGTGACTTAGTTACTTTAGTTGGTACACATCTGATAGACAAATGGGCAGGTTTAATCCATTTTTACACTGATGCTCCTAGGATCTGAATAATGGAAAGGCTGCGGTGCGGTGAGCATACCACATCTACAGATAGCGGATATCAGATCAGATGTCAGTTTTTACTATAGAGCTTGTGGCATTATTATGGGCATGTGGGTGGGTGGAGGAAGTGTGACCTAAAGATATAGTTAAATTCTGTGACAGCACTCATGGCACAGAAGACTGGGGCCAGACCAGATTTATTAGTAGAAACCCTGATTGTGCTGAACGGAATAACTAAACTGGGTAACGCTGTGGGTGTGTCTGTAAACCAGCACACATTGGAGTACAGGGGAATGAAGAAGCTGACAATGCAGCAGAATTTTACGCTGCAAGAAAAGACAAAGATGTGGCAAAAAGAGAAACAACAGGCAGGTTTTAATTTTCAAGACTGGCAGGAGGGACAGTGTGGTAATCACTGTGTGCTTAATCATGGGCTGGCAATCTTGGTTTGTTTGACTGCATGCACCAACTATCATACAGAGAGAAACCTCATGCAAGCAGAACTGCCAGAAACTGGAGGCAGAGGCCAGTCACTGCAATCAGCTGTCAGCAGGGAGCACTGTGAGCTGTTATAAAATGTTTCCATGGCACTGGGCTGTACGTAGGGATCAGAAAAGAAGTTCTGTTAATGACCTTTGGAGGGCAGCAACACGTCTTGGCTGCGTCTAGTGTGCCGGAAACATAACGGCAGACGAAATAGAGGACGTTCGCTCCACTTGACAATCCACACCTGACCTCCGCGGCATAGGCGGCGGTAATGCGCATTAGCCCTGGTTACTACCCGCAATTAAATAGGAAGATGGAAAGCCACAACAGTTAGCTTTACAGCTAAATGTGACAGGAGCGCTGTGTCCGCTGTCACACTGTCGGTCTACATGGCAGGAGCAGCAGAGATGCCCCCCTTCTCGTCTGCTGGTTAAGATGTTAATAACGCTGTGCTACGTCTACTTGTGGGTGCGCTTTCACAAGTGCTACTCGGTGCTGATCCGCCACAGCCTGTCCAGACTGAATAGCAGCCGGTTCAGCTTCAGCTTCAGGGTTTGCTCCAGCTCGGCCTCAGCAGGAGCCACATCGCCGCCAACCGGACGCCCGACAGCCGCTCGCAGGCAGCCTTGCCCTGTCCCGCCCGAGGACACCGTCTTCCTCCAGCTGGGAGACAAGGCCGTCTATGTGACCGAGCCACAGGTTGGATACTGGAGCTAACGTTTAGCATGTTAACATAGTAATATCACGTTCATACAGTCAGTGCTGAGTGGATACCGAGCCTGTCACAGCACTGTTTACATGTGTCGTTTAGCTGCAGAGGTAGCCAAACCTTTGAAATGCTAACAGGTACAGTCTCAGAGCCTGAGTTAGGTTTCATATGAAAACAGCTCAGAGACAAGGTGGATAGCTCTGGACACACACACGCACACATTCATTCTGACTCCATTCACCAACAGTGAAGTGTGCAGCTCACACATGAGGCAGGAGCTTAGTCTAAAATGTAACACACACAGAGCCAAATCTAGACATGACCACAACTAACTGAGCCATATACGCACACGAACACACACTCATAAATTATCATAACTGACGTAGATGTTAACACCTGAGGCATAAAGTGGTGGAAGTGTTTAATGTATAGCTTGACAAAAAAATGTCAAATGCAGCACAAAATATCAGTAAAAAAAACTGATGAAGATGATTTCATAGCCCCTGCTCATAAGGAATACAAAACTAACAGAATACATTCCAAAGTTCCAAATGACCGGAACAGAACCACCTGAATGCAGTGTTGGAGTTCTGAACTACACACCAATGAACTAGTAGTTTTAACTACATTTTTCAGTAGCTTGCTGGTGGTTCAACAACATAAGTTGCATAGTGATTACATTTCTGTAATCACTATGCAGTGTAGTTAGAACTTGGCCAAATTATTCTAGAGAAAAAAAGTAGATTGTTGAATCTCATACCCAGATCGTCATATACCAACAACCTGGGGATAACACTTCAATGACACAATCAACTATCTTTCCACAGAATGGAAGGGAACGAATTTTTTAACATTTATTTTACCATCATTTCCTAAATTTTACAAACCCCCTTTGATCCCTTGAATACTTTCCATATACGTTGTCAATTTGATCTTTCTTTTTTACACATTAGTGTGATCTATCTCTTTGAAGAAGCTTTGCTATAGTTCAACTTGTTCCAATGTGAAGTAACTGGCAGCTCGCAAAACTGTGCTCTCACAGTAGCTTCCCCTAAATTGCGTGAATGTCAGATGACATTGTGGCTTGTGTGGCTCCCTGGCTTGACTGAACGACCTCTATGCTCTGGCTGTGACTTTGAGCTTGGGTAGTGTTTATTTCCCCCTCACTCATACACTGCCTGGCCCAAAAAACAGTCACAAACTGTAACATTTTCATGGATCGCTGGGCATGGGTTTGATAAGCTTATGAAATGTCATAAGATTTCTTCTTGTATTGATGATGGGTGAGTTCAGCCGCTGTTTAAAGTCTTCTCCAGCACATCCCAAAGATGTGTCAGTGGGGTTCCAGTCTCGATTCTGGTGGCCAATCCATGTCGGAAAATTATGTCTCATGATCTCTGAACCACTCTTTCACAGTTTGAGCCTGATAAATGGTGGCATTGTTATCTTGGAAACGCAGTGCCATCAGTGAAGAAAAAATCCACTGATGAAAAAACCTGGTCATTCAGTATATCAGGCAGTCAGCTGACATCAGTCTGCCTCAGACTAAGAGTCGACTTGTTTGTTTGTTTATTTATTTATTTATTTATTTATTTGTTTTTTATATAATTGTTTTATTTCAATTGCATATGTGTAGTGTAGTGTAGTGTAGTTTGAATTAGTCTGAATCAAAAAAAAGTAATTATTAAATGAAAAGCATAATTTTCTGGCCGGATTACATTATATTTCTGGCATCAGGTCATGGACTGGAAACTGAGACTGTAGAGTTCCAATGCAACTGTCAGTTTAACTTCTTGACCCACCTTTTTGTTAACAAATGTCTATTGGGTTTGGTTGGATCTGAACCCCTCATACAATAACACAACTATATTAACATGTTAACTCCCATGTCCCGTAGAACCTCTGTATCCCTACGCATCTGCGCTAATGCGGAGGGATGCGAAGAGTAAAGTTTGTTTTTTATCGAAAGTAAACCTCTCGCCTCACACTGTATTTTGGGGAGCCTTGTTTTAGGTGGTTTATTTCGCCTTTTCTCTGGACCCCGTTCACTGCAGTACAAAGCTGAGCATCTGGGCTCCCTACTTAACCAAACTGAGGCTGTGTTGATCGGTGATCACCATAGGGAACAGACCAACTATAGATAGGTACTTTATATGACCCCACTTCAAAAAACCCGAACTATCCCTTTTTTTAATATTTATTTATTTATTTTTTTGGGTGGTGGTGCTGAAAATCCAGCAGCAGAATGCATATAGGGGAAACACTGACACATAAACTTTTGCAACGAGTGCAGGCTCTTTGGTGGAGCTCTGACAAATGAATGGACTACTTGCGGACTGACATGAAGACATGAATCAAGGGCACAAAAAACGTTGAAAGCGGTGGCCGGTCATTATCTTTACCAATACCCGACCCGTGCCTTGCGCACACACATTTTTCCCATTTATTTTGAAATATGATAGATCTGCTGAAAAATAATCGAGTTGATTCCAAATGAAACAAAACTGAAATAAAAAAGAAAAGGGATAAGTCCTGTGTTGTTGGTACTATGAAAGAACCAGGTTTGCATACCAAGCCCCAAAACACAAAGCTATAAAGGTTGATGTCAGAGATTTAGGCCGTGATCCTGTCACTTACTGCTAATCAGTGTTTAACAGGCTTGCAGTGTTTGGAGTTACTTTCTGCTCTATCTGTGTTGTCCCCAGGCATGTGATGACCTCAGCAAGTGGACTGTGCTGTTGGGGTCCTCTCTGGTGTGTGGTCCACGACTAGAGAATATTTCATTCATCATTGAAGCTACAGGACAAAGATTGGGCTGCCATAATCCTCACACAGCAAATAAAAAAGTAGGCACCATATATTGGTTAATCATTCTAATTTTAGCAAAACTGTCTACCAGATATATTTTTGCCCACTGACAACACTGAACCTGATTAATAAGCTTTTAATTGGTTACACTCATTGATGTAACCTAATGAAGAGAAAAGGACACATAAAAAGATAAACTAGTTTCTTTTGGCATGGACATGACTGATGTGGTGTTTCAACCACAGACTGTCTTGTGTGAAGTGAACACACCTGCACTTAGTAGACAATAATCTTTCTGATTAGCCGAAATACATTTTTAGAAAGAGTTATTTTGATAACTACCTGTACCTCTTAATAAGACCTTTAACACTCTAAAATCGTAAGATTGTGAACTGAGTCTACATGTGTAACAGAAAAAAGGAGACAGGGACTTGATTGTGTGTGATTTTATACATTAAAGAATAACACAACAAAGTTGGGTTTTATCAGATTCCGCATCAAACTTGGAAAATTTCTGGGCTGCACTAATTTCTAAGCACCTGTTAGGGCCCTGCCAAGATGAGTCTCACTGGACCACAGCAAGAGAATACAGTCCGGCAGCTTTTTCCTGCTGGTTTTAGGCAGTCTCTGGATGTGATGGCAGACTGGACCATTGGCATGTACGTCAAATGAGTTTTATATGTCTATTTGTCACTTTTTTTCATCAGCCCTGCATGTGGCCTGTGTGAGAGTGAATGCTCACTGTGTACTTGCTGCTCAATGCACATTTGGTCTCTATGCCTGTGGAATAACCTCCCTGAATACCTGAGGTCTGCCAGAACTCTCAGCTCATTTAAATCAGGGCTTAAAACATAACTGTTCATTTTGGTCAATAATTTATCTAACTATTTATTTGCTTGCTTTTGTTTTAATTGCCTTTTTATATGCAATTTATTTACATCTGTTCCTACTTATTTCCTGTCTGTCTTACTCATACTTTTTAAGCAGTTTGAACTGCTTTTTGTTTTAATGGTGCTACACTGCATTCAGAAAGTATTCAGACCCCTTTTGCTTTTTTTTT
>JARJLU010002540.1:0-14200 GCA_030272975.1 Sparidentex hasta | reverse complement strand
TTTTACATCCGAACAGTAAACAATACTCTTTTTTCTCTAATGTCCACCAAACATTTACACGTATTGATTTCTTTTTAGTAAGTAACAATTTATTACCTTCTGTTCAGTCTGTAACCTATAATCCCATCGTAATATGTGATCATGCTCCGATCTCTTTGACGATAGTTTTTGATGGGTCTAACTCCACACGCCCTCCTTGGCGATTCAATACCCGCCTGTTATATAGTGATGACTTTGTGCAATACATCTCCAATCAGATCACCACTTTCATAGAGATTAATAAAACTCCTGACATATCTGCATCAACGCTTTGGGAGACATTGAAAGCATATCTAAGAGGGAGCATTATTTCATACACTACATTTGAGAGGAGGACAAGGGAGGCAGAACTGTCAAGGCTGATACAGAAAATTGGGGAACTTGACAGAACATATGCAGCCAACCCCTCTCCTAATTTATATAAGGAACGCCTTACCCTACAAGCAAAATTTACTATTTGTTCTACACACAAGGAGGAGGAAATGTTACTTAGATCTAGGTTTGAGTATTATGAAGAGGGGGATAAGGCAGGCCGTCTGCTTGCACACCAACTCAAACAAGAATCCTCCTCTCACCAAATACTTAAAATTGGTAATTAGTAATTAATTCTCCTTTGGGCACAACAACAGATCCAAAACAGATTAATGATCACTTTAAAGACTACTATAACTTGTTATATACTTCAGAGCACCCTCCCGATTCTACTGCCTTTGATAATTTTTTTGACTCATTGGACATCCCAAGAGTTGATGAGGAGGTGGCTAGCAAATTGGATCAGCCTCTGTCTGTGGAGGAACTTGGGGTTGCCGTGGCCTCAATGCAGGGTGGAAAGTGTCCAGGACCGGATGGCTACCCGGTAGAGTTTTACAGAAAGTTTTTTCCATTATTAGCCCCCCTGCTGGTCGATATGTATAATGAATCATATGCAAACCTCATGCTTCCGTCAACTCTTACTCAAGCCACCATCTCCCTGATTCTTAAAAAGAACAAGGACCCACTGGACTGTGCTTCGTATCGGCCCATTAGTCTGTTGAATGTGGATTTCAAATTACTTTCTAAATTATTAGCACTTCGCTTAGACCCCATTCTACCCACCATCATATCCCCAGATCAGACAGGGTTTATTAGACATAGGTACTCATTCTACAACCTAAGACGTCTTTATAATATCGTATATAACCAACCCTCATCCAAGACACCTGAAGCCTTGATCTCCCTTGATGCGGAGAAAGCTTTTGATCGGGTAGAATGGGAATACCTCTTTTACACAATGCAGAAATTTGGCCTTGGTCATAAATTCATAGCATGGGTTCGACTATTATACTCTGCACCAAAGGCCTCAGTCAGAACTAATAACAACTTTTCTGAATATTTCTGCTTACAACGCTCCACACGACAAGGTTGCCCATTGAGTCCTCTTCTATTTGCGATAGCAATTGAACCTTTGGCTGTCCTCCTTAGATCCAATCAGGATATTACAGGCATATCTAGATCAGGTATAGAACATAAAGTGTCACTTTATGCGGATGATCTTTTACTTTATGTATCTAATATTTCCACATCTATACCTGCAGCACTTCAATCCCTCACAACATTTGGCTCTATATCAGGCTACAAATTAAACTTGGGTAAAAGTGAGTTGTTCCCTATAAATGCTGCAGCTAGAGCATATCCTACCCAGTCTTTTCCATTTAAGATAGCAAATCACAGATTTACATATTTAGGAATACAGATCACAGAAAAGTTCCATGATTTATTCAGGTTTAATTTTGCAAGTCTGCTGTCCCGTGTACAGAAAGACTTTGAACGGTGGTCTTTACTACCCCTATCACTGCCAGCTAGAATTAACTCTGTCAAAATGAACACCCTTCCTAAATTCTCTTACCTTTTTCAGAGTATTCCCATTTTTCTTCCACTGACATTCTTTCGTAAGATTGAGAGTCTGGTCACAGAATTCATTTGGAACAGGAAGTCACCCAGAATTCGCAAATCATTCCTTCAAAGGCCCAAAAGACTTGGGGGTATGGCATTACCAAATTTTCAATATTATTATTGGGCTGCTAATATTAGAGCTTTACATTACTGGCTACATTCAGACACACTCAGTTCACCTCCTGCTTGGTTGCAGATGGAAGCTTTATCATGTAAACCTACCTCTTTGAAAGCCTTATTGTACTCCCCTCTTGGACTTTCACTGTCCTCATATACCAAAAACGTATGTGTTAGGATATCACTGAGGATATGGAACCAGTTCAGAAAACATTTTAACCTACAGGCTCTCTCCATCTTTTCTCCTCTCACTTCAAACCCTTTATTTCAACCTTCCCTGATGGACGGAGCATGGTCTGTATGGTCTGACTTGGGCATTGGGACAATTAAGGACCTGTATATAGATGGCTTATTTGCATCATTCCAAACAACTGTCTGAGAAATATTCATTGCCCACACTGCATTTCTTTAGATATTTACAGATACGTAGCCTTGTTAGATCTTTATTTCCCAATTTTCCTAACATACCACCTACCAACCCGACTGACTCCCTCTTTATGCCCCTCCCTAATATTAGAGGAATGATATCCTATATTTATAATAAGAAGTATGCTTTACGATCAGTAAGCCTCAATTCAATTAAAACTTGATGGGAGGAGGACCTAGGGGTGGAGATCTCAGATGAAATATGGGACTCAGCCTTGCACCGCGTACACTCCTCATCAATATGTGCTAAACATGGCATAATCCAGTGCAAGATTGTCCACCGTGTTCATTGGACTAGGGTCAAATTAAGCCAGTTTTTCCCAGATGTTGACCCTACATGTGAGCGGTGTCACTTGGCACCTGCATCCTTGGCACACACACTCTGGTTTTGTCCAAGTCTATATGGATACTGGTCCAAAGTCTTCGATATTTTAGCATGTGTATTAGAACAAACAATTTCTCCCTCTCCTTTTATTGCCTTGTTTGGTGTTGTCCCTCCTTCAGTACCCTTATCTTCATACAAAGCTGACTTTGTTGCATTTATTACACTTGTAGCTAGATGTTTAATTCTGCTGAGGTGGAAGTCTTCAAACGCTCCCTCATTCAGTTCCCTGATTAAAGATATTCTTTACTTTATGAAGATGGAAAAAAATTAGATACAGCATCAAGGGCTCTACCCACAGGTTCACTAAAACATGGGGATATCTTTCTAGCTACATAGAAGATTTGGACCTTTCCTCTATGACGAACTAGAACTGTGTGCACACTGTTTTATTCAATATAATAGACTACTGTTAACTCTCTTTATAGGATGCAGGCTTTATGTATTTTTTTCTTCTTCTGGTGTTGTAGTTGTTTGTTTGTCACTATTACTGCTATAATTATAATCTTTTTTTTTTTCTTCTTTTTTCTTCATATGATAGACCTATATGGTTGCAGATATAATGTCCATCATAACTGTTACAAGGGTGGGTGGGTGGGGCGTTCTGTGTGGTGTTGTTTTTTTTCACAATACTGTGTGGTGTCATTTCTAAATTCAGTCTTCTGAATTGTTATTTCCATTGTGCCTCATACTCACATGTCAGTACCCTGTATGTTTGTATTTACACTTGAAAAACAATAAACAAACTATGGGAAAAAAAAAAAAAGATAATTGAATATGCAACCTATGCAGATCAGGGTTGGGCAACAAACCTCAGTCCTTTCTTTGGACCAACAAAAATATGTTTAAAGCACTAAGTATTTATAGCAAGCCAGTGTCTGGTCAGGTATTGGAGGGTGAGTTTTGCTTACACAATTGAAAGAAGTTAACAACAAGATCATTTTCTTTCTGCATATGTAGAGAGACATCTTTGTACAAAACAATGTCGGATCAGGCAGACACGGGTTGAGTTTGTTATTCTTGTTTGATGCTTTACCTCATACTTGATGCTTGAAATATCATTTCTGTGCGACTAAAAGCTATGACTTCCATCCCCACATTACATTACATTAGGGTTGTTCGGTATACTGGTACAAATTTGGTACCGGGGTACTGAGGCATTTAAAACCGTACTATAATGCATTTGGATGGGACCTGTAGTTGCAGCGTTACGGCTCAGTTGTTACGGCAGCCCCGTAACAGCGCGCGTAACAGCGCGGCGACCTCGCCACGTGACAATCCCGCTTTGTAACTACACCTTAGAGGTCGAGGAGCAAGCTGGAGCTTGGGGAGAAAAAAGAAAAAGCAAGCAAGCTGGAAGAAACAGCTAGCAAGTGAGCAAGCAGCGTGGACTGGAGCAACAAACGGAGCACGAGCAAAGCTTGGAGAGAGCAGAGACGTTGGAGAGGGAGAAAGAGAGGGAAAGGGAGAGAGTAGAATAGCTGCTGCAACCATCACCACGCTGCAACTTGTGGACAAACCAGGGGCGCGAAGTGCGATATGGCAGACCTACACACTGAGCTCAGGGAACGACAGGTAATTTACTCATGAAAAAAAGCCACATGGAGTGCTAAAAGCAGGCGCCACCCCCTTCGCTCTTAACAAAAGTAGCTCTGGAAGAAAAAAAAATAGAGCTGGTCTATTTATATTATATTTTTATATTTATATTATTATATTTATATTTTCACGGTGATTTTTAAACTTTTTTCCATACATGTAGACAGACTGATTTACAATAAATCTGAAGTGGTCCCTTAATTTTTTTCCAGAGCTGTAAAATGCATACATGCATAATCTTTATAAAGTAACAAACTTTTACATACACATTTAGCCATTTGATATGTTATAAAGACTAGTAACATACCATTTAAAGACATTGGTCCTGCTTAAGACAGGCTATATCTAATGAAAATATTTTTTAGGTTATGTATTTCAACGTAATTAAGGCTTCAGCTTGTATGAAAAATGTATCACCTTAATTATATTTTTCTGGTCTGGTGCTTCTGGTCCGGATAGAGTAATCCCACCCTGTGCCCCCACTCAGAGGCAACCTACTCTTTGGGCTGTTTTTGAGCAGCATACAAAATATGCAAAAGACTCAAAAGATGCTAAAAGGCTAAACAGAGCAGTCGCCGAATACATCTGCATGGACCAGGTGCCAGTTTATACAGTTGAAAAGGCTGGGTTCAGAAACCTTATTCAGCAGCTGGACAAACAATACGACCACCCCTCAAGGAATTTCTTCATGTACAATGCAATTCCAAAAACATATGAAGAGACAAGGTCAATAATTAGTGCACAGCTGGCAGACAAACCATTCTTCTCCTGCACTACAGACATCTGGACAATCAGAGCTGTGAGTTCCTACATGGCTGTAACTCTGCAGTTCATTACAGCATCCTGGGAAATGCAGTCCTGGTGTATAGAATGCTCTGCTTTGCAGTCTGACACCACAGCAGACACAGACACTCTGAAAGAGGTCCTGGAAGATGTCAACATGGACTCCTGGGGCCTTGATATGGCAAAAATGTCTGGAGACAATGCTACCAACAACCGCAAGGCATTTCCAACCACCTCTGGATTCCCTGTTTTGGCCACAATTCGCATTTGGCTGTCAAAAAGGCCATAGAAATTGATCGTGTGGCGAGCTGTCTGTCCCGGCTATGTAAGACAGTGTCAGGCTTCTCAAGATCTAATAAAATGTCAAGGCAGCTGAAGGAAAAACAAACATCTTTAAAGCTACCACAACACAAGCTAATTCATGATGAGCCTACACGATGGGGATCCATCTATGATATGGTGGAGCGCTTTTGTGAGCAGCAGCAAGCAGTCTGTGCAGTTCTAGCTGATGACAGAAAAAAATGGTTCCTGATGTCGAAAGACTCAGACATGACAACTTTGATATGATGAGCACAACATTAAGATGGCACTGAACATCTGCACCTACCTAGACCCCAGATTTAAAAGCACATTTGTTACAATGGACAAAGAAGTTAAAGAGGAACTGCTCCTAAAAGCTCACACAGTTCTGCTTTCAGAGGAGCAGAGAGCAGAGCAACAGCAGGTGCTGTAGCAAAAAAAAAAAAAAAAAGTGATCTAAAAAGCCCACTCTACACCATCACCTTGGAAAAGAGGGGAGCAGACAGTTCATCAGGACAAGATTCATCCACACTGACAACACCTAAAGACAAACTAAACCGTGAGATGACTGACTATGAACAGTTAAGAGATGTAAGTGCTGCACAGGACCCTCTAGCCTGGTGGGGTCAACATGAGGCTGATCTTCCCATCCTGGCTCAGTTTGCACACCATTATATGTGCATTCCAGCATCAAGCTGTGCATCAGAACGTGTCTTCAGCATACCTGGAAATGTCTGTAGTCCAAGGCATTCTAGATTGAGTGAGGAACACCTAGACATTTTGGTTTTCTTGGTCAAGAATCTCAACAAGACAAAAAGCCTGAGTCAGACTCAGTAGATAGTCTACTCCAAAAGAATCTGCCACCCAGTAGTAGGCAAGAGAGGGAGTAGGGAGAAGGGACATAAAGTTGAGAGAAAAATAAGAGGTTTTGCTGCTACAATTGCTAACTTGTTGTCATTGTTCTAACTTTATATTTTTTATTTATTCAAATAATTTTTTGAGTGCAATAAGAAAAGCCTAGTATTTTGAATTCTATTTCACTGTTCTAAAAGTGTTTTGAGTGCAATAAGAGAATGTAAGTGGTTTGAATCATTTTTTATTTTATTTATCTTAATTGTGTGCATTAGAAAAGCTTGTCTTTGTGGTATTTTATTTCATTTACTGATTAATATTTTATTGTTCTAAGATTTTCTATTAAAATAAAGTCATTAATGACATTTTTTATGTTCTCTTTTTATTTGAAAAAGTATCGAAAAGTCATCAAAAGTCATCAAAATATATGTTGGTACTGGTACGGATACCAAAATGTTGGTATCGTGACAACACTACATTACATACAAGGAACCTTCAAGTGGTTAGGGTCTATTGACAATTCAAAAAAAAGATTTTTCAAACAAGATGGTCCTCAAACATATAAGTCTTGGAAATTTCATGCAATATTTGTAAAAAGTGCAGTCTTCTGAATATTTTCTCTTTAAAATTCAGAAGACCTGCAGTCTTCTGGGAAGATGCAAATAATAAGGTCTGTTTTGCAGTCAAGGTCAGAATTAAATCTATCGCATGATCTCAGTCAAGACTACTAGCCACAATATGTTGAAAACTCCTCCACTCCTGCAGATGTTAAAACTTTTAAAACTCACTGTTTATAACAGATCTTTTGACAGAAGCCACGTGGGAGATCTGATGATGGGACTGCTTATGCTTAAAGACAACTGACCCGATTTTCTGACATGACATAGATATATCCAGTTGTCCAACTAAGTACGAGCACGTTCCAATAGACTCTAAGCAGACAGATGAAGGTCATCCACAGTGAACTGTGCCTGTGCTATGTTTAATCAGTGTCATTCCCATGTGTACAGGCCTGGTGTAAAGGAGCCAGAGGACGCCCTCAGTGACGAACAGCAGGAGTCCTCTGATGAAGATGTGGAGTGGAGTGGGAACAACTCTCTGTTCGCCAACCTATCAATCCCCCAACTTGACGGGGCCGCAGATGAGAGCAGTGGTGAGTCATCTTTCTGTTGAGACATCCTGAGACAGCACTTAAATTTCCCTGATGCTTGCTTTACTTCTTCTTCCTTATCTTCTTCTATCATGAGGGTATGTTTTATTCTCACTTAGCCTTAAGATAATTTGTGAATATAGATCAAGATCTTCTCTATTAATTACTAATAACCTGAAGTTTTTTAAAAAGATCATGTTTGGGGCGCTGTCCCATGTGCTGAGGCTCTGCAGAGGATCTGGGTTCGACTCCCGACCTGGGTCTCTTTGCTGTGTGTCACTCCCTCTCTCTCTTTCCCTATTTCCTGTCACCCTCTTAAGCTGCACTAAAAAAAGAAAAATATCATGTTTAATCTTGATATGGAGAGAAACTAATATGAAGTGTAAAAAGTATTGTACCCATGCCGCTGTACCTCTTATTAAGGTGCCTTCTCTTCTTTTGTATATCTAGATTCGTCCTTAACGGACAGTGGCTCCAGATCTAAGTCTTCTGTCATCGTTACAAAAAAGATGTTGGCGAAAAGGAATCCCTTCTCCAGGGAGCCACCTTCCTCAGCTAAGACCCTTTTGGAGTGCAAGCAGTCTGAACACAGACCACTTCATGCGCTGGACACAGAGCAACCTCTTGACAAGCACTTTCAGTCAAAAAGCAGCCAGGACAGTAGTAGTGAATGTTCAGCAGGGTTCAAAGTTAATAAAGAAATCCCCTACATCCCACCAGTCAAACACCCCATTCCCTGTAAGATAGCCAGTCACCCTGAGGTGTCACCCATCTGTGTTGACAAAGAGGACATACGACCCCTGTACACCTATGAAAAGAAAACCTCCATAGCTTTGGATAAGACAGATTTAGAAAGTTTCCGATTTGGAAACAGAAGGGTCACCAAAAACAGAAAGAAGTATGGCAGCATAAAGAATGTAGAAACAAACTGTCTGTCCATTCTTCAGAACCACAGGACCTTCTCTCTCTGCTACTCAGAGCTGAGAAACTGCTCAGCCAAGACAGAGCTGGAACTGAGTCAGAAGGACAGTAAAAGCCCCATGCTGAGGAACATCTCCTCCTCCCCATCCCCCTTGGAGGAGGATGAGTTTCTTGATCCTCAGGAGGAAGAAATGGGCCAGGACAGTGAGGAGGGCGATGTTGGTGAACTCAAAATCAGGTATGAGGACTATCAGGAAAATAAGACAGAGAGGACCATAGTGGCCCAGCAGGAAGCGCACTACAAGTTCTTCCCTAGCGTCATCCTCTCCAACTGCCTCAGTAGGAAGAAAACTGGGAGCAAAAAACTGGGTGATGCCTGCAGTGAGCTAGAACAGACACAGCCACACAGATCAAGGCTAAAAGTGAATAAAAAAAGGCTGGGAATGGTGGGACATAGGAACAACATAGTTGAAAGCTCTAGCTCTGACAGCCAAGTTAGTATTGGCCTCCACTCCATCACATTTCCAGTGTGTCCAGTGACTGCAGACACAGAGAGGCCAGTTTTGGAGGATAAACCGGTTGAAGAGGCTGAGCCAATTAAAGATGGGCCACTCACAGAGGTAGAGCCAAAGGACACAAAAAAGGAGGAGACTGAAAGGGAGGACATGTCTGTAAATGAACAAACAAAACCACATTCAGAACACCCTACCACCGCTGTTAATAGTTTTTCTGAAGAAGCTAAAGAAGAAGAAGCAGAGGATAGGTTAAGCCCATTTCAAGATTTTCCAGCAAAAGCCACCTGTACTAAACCTTCAGCACTGCCTGGTAGTAAATACACCCTGAGGGCTAAACGCAAGATGATCTACGACAGCGAGGATGGAGAACACTCAGGTGCTACTCATTATAAAAACCCAGCCTCAATCAGAGACCGACTCAAGGACACAAATGTCTCAAGTGGACAGGAAGTAAAATACCAGAAACGGCGCAAGAAGGAACCCCCTATCATCATCAAATATATTATCATCAACAGGTTCAAAGGACAGAAAAACATGATGGTGAAGATGTCCAAAGTGAATGCAGAGGAGCAGTTAGTGATGCTAACGCCAGAAAAGTTAGAGCAATATAATAAACTGGCCCCTCTCAAGGATTTTTGGCCCAAAGTGCCAGAATCCACTGCTGTTAAGTTTCCCATCACTGAGCCAAAGGCCAAAAAACAGCCCAAAAGAAAGGCAAAGGTCAACTCCACAAATAAGAAAACAGTCTGCAATTCCTCCAAACCGAGGGTCAGACAGTATGAAAAGGTCAAAAGGATAAAAGGCAGCCAGAGATCCCCAGTTGTACTATCTCTGTTGCCCCCTCAGTCATGTTACTGTGAGCTAGGAGATGACCATGACATTGAGTATACTGATGTCATGGTAGAGTTGGGCTACCTGTCTGATAGATCCCCAAGCCCTACAGACTTAACCCCCCCACGCTGTTGGTCCCCAAGTGACCCTCTAATCAACAGCAGGAGTTCAGAACAGCTGATAAATCCACTCAGTGATCCATGTCTTAGTTCTACTTTTGACAAGCCACACATATTGTCTTCAACCAAAGGAGCTCAGAATAAGTGTCAATCTACCAAATCTATGAAATGTTACGACATTAATAGAAAAGTGAATAAGTCTGCTACCAAGCCTCTTGAGGAAGAAGAACCCAAAAAGGCAAAATCAAAACAAAGTTGTGGTGCTCGTCCAAGGCAGAGGAAGAGGGCTAAAGCTACAAATAAAGGTAAACCCAACAATTCCACCACCTCCACAAGACCAAGAAAGTCTCGTAAAAAGCAGACAGAGGAACCCAAAAGCCATGACTCATGTAAAGACAGCTCCCAACTCCTTTTCACAGAGGATGAACTGCCTCCTTCTGAGAGTTCCTCTCAGGAGGTTCCTCCATTTCAGCAGACACTGTGCACAATTAGCTGTGGTCAGGGCAGTTCCCAGTCTCGGTTTATAGAACCAAAGGTTGAGGACTGTGAGACTTCCATCATGGAGGTCAACCAAAGCTTTACAGCAGCGGCTCTGCTGAAGCACCAAGGCTGCCAGACCACTGTGGTAAAGGTAGAGGCTTCACAGGAGTGCACCGCACCTCCACCGCCTCTGGCTATAAAACTCTTTCTGGGAAACAATAAAGAGGCCCAACTAGCAGCAGCCTCGCAACATTCAGGCCCAAAGAATGGGGATATACCCACTCTCTCTGAGACCCCTTCTGGATTGGCAGTCCTCAAGCAGCTTCTCCAGAAGACGCAGCAAGGACAAGCCCTTCCTTTACAAGTGGTTGGTGCGAACAGCCACTCAACAGCCATAACTCAGTCTACAGCACTACTAGATCCCACAGCTAAATCAGCTAAATCCAGAAGGGCTCCCTCCGCCACTCCTCGGAAACCCAGGGCCCCAAAGTCTATGACTCCCAAGAATAAGAAGCCCAGGGTCAGGAAAGGCAAGGCAAGTAACACTCAGCCAAATGTGTCAGTGAAGCAGGAGGGCAACATGTCAGATGACTGCCCCATCTTTCTTTCAGAAGCAGGCATGGACAGCTGCAACTTCATAGAGGACAGCTTGTCACCAGAGCTCCCACACAACTATAACTTTGACATAAATGTCATTGACCAGACAGAATTCTCCAACCCATATAGCAGCAGTCAGTTTGTCCTGACTGATAAAAATTTGCCAGTTAAATTCCTGAGTGATGTCAACCAGGAAGCTGTATCTGCTCAGGCACTAGGCTTTGAGAAGAAACTTGATAGGCTATTTGCTTCTGGGGAGGAGCTACAAAGAGGCTCTGACTGGCACAAAGCAAGGCCGGCTAGCCCTGACCTCTTTGAGAGGCCTGAGAATGGGGAGTCTATATTTCTGGACTCTGAGAAACTCAAGAGCAGAGAGTGGGACTTCTCTCTAGGTAAAGCCCATACACTTAGCCCCTTTCAAGACTTTGACTGTGAGAGAAAAGAGCTGCTCTTTTCTATCTTCGAACCTGTCCTACCTTTGCCTTTAAGTTCTGCGTCATTTGTCGACCATGACGGCTCACCAACAGGAGAGCTTTTGGAGGGCATTGATGTAATATCATCCACCACACCCAGTAGTTCCCCACGCTCCATCAGCTCACTATCACAGGTGAGAGCAAGCCAGCTGCTTCGGGGGGCAGGAGGTGGAGCCCACATTCTCAAGCCTCTCATGTCCCCTCCAAGCCGGGAGGAGATCCTCAGTACTCTTCTTGACCTGGAGATGTCAGAGGCCACCTTTCAGGAGCCCTTCTGCAGCAACCCCTCTGATGCACCAGGAAAACCAATGTAAGACTTCATGTACCAGCAGCACAAGTATAAGTAATAATTACTTTTAAACTGTGTGTACATGCTATCCACAAGACATGGTGGCTAATATATTCAACAGCATGGCTGATATTATTGCTATTATTATTATTATATATTGAACACAAATATATTGTCACATATATTTGCATAAATGAGTAAGTTGTTACTTACAGATACTCTGTGGAGTTTATGACTACTAGTGTGTGCATGTGCTGCATTAACAATAAGCAGTATCCAAACAAAAGCAGTGTTTATGAGCAAGGAAATGCATTAGACACCTTTGTTAGACTTGAAGGATACATACAATGTGCTTAAGTGAGAAACAATGAATGTCTGCTTGAGAGTGCTGATACATTTATATTTTAACTGTAAAATGTCACACACAATAGATGTTTGGTCACAATTCTTAACTAACTGAATTTATGGGATTTGTGGGAAGTCGATTAATCACACTTGTCTGTCTCTTGTGTAGGGAGGTTGGTGGCCGTAAGATAATGGTGGGCACCAGAATGGCAAAGGAGCTTGCAGAGTTCAGTGGGGAACTGTCTTTGGAAGGCCTTCATTTCTGGAAGACAGCCTTCTCAGCCATGACACATCCTGCCACAACTATAACCTCAACTTTCCAAGCCCAGGGAGCTGAGGTCTCAGAGGGAAATAAAGAGCAGGTTGAGCTTGATCCATCTTCAGCCAGTGACAAGCAGGTCGTCCTTCTGCCCTGCAAAACCCCACCAAGCAGAGAGCGTGTGCAGCTGTGGCTGGAAGCCAGAAAACAGTATGAAAGTTTACAAAAAGGGAGAAAAGACACAGGATTACTGAAAAAAGGGTATGGGACAACTGAGCAGCCCACTGCAAGGAAAAAGAAACGCTACCTGTCCCCCCTAATCATATCTCCCATGAAGAGTACATGTTCTCAATGCAAATCTACAGAGGTGAGTCCAGTTTCACATAAAGGTAGTGGGGATTTTGAGCAGGAGGGCAGAAAAAAAGATGATGATGGTGATGATGACAAAGCCACCTCTCCAGTGTCCCCGGAGCTGCCTCCCTGGCAGCAGTCCTGTCAGGCCAGCTCCTCGAGGCCGGACCAGCTCAGTGAAAACAGGCCGAGTGAAAGCTATCCAGAACCACTGTCTTCTAGGCTCTCTAACTCTCTGGAGAGACTTGGGGAGAGTCTTAGTCCCTCACCTCTCCATGTTAGTAACAAGGAAGAGGGGAGGACAAGTCCCATCCTCCTTCACAGTACCCCCTATTTAAGGAGGCGGCGGAGAAGCGAGGAAGATCTGGAGCCAGTATGCAGCACTCCTATAACTGAGGGTACAACACCAGTAGTTTCATTCTGCCTGTAATCTGCAATGTGTATTATCAGCTACTAACAGCTGTACAGTTTAGGAGTTTGAGGATTAAGAATTTATCATAGCTGACCAATTCTTTGAAATAATTCTAACTTGTAGCAGTAAATCATCTACATGCAGTCCTACTACTAATATAAATGTTTATTTAACTTGTCTCTGCTCCTACTGTTCTTTTTCCTCCTGCAGAGGACCGTGTCTCTCACAGAATCCAGCAGAGAAGGAGAAGCCAAGCAGACCCACTGAGAAGAGTGTTACTGACCACACAGATCAAGGTCAGTCCACAAGGGTTTCTTTTTTTCAACTGCTCTCCACATCAAAGACCACAGTCCTTCCCTGGTTAGGAAAACAGCTTAAGAATAGCAGTGCAGAGCTTTGCATAGATACTGTTGTATGTGCTTATTCCCCCAGCTTGTTGGTCTGTATAATCAGCCTCTTTTCCACTTCACTGATTAGAATTGAGCTGCGAATGTTTTTGCTGTTCATCTATTGTACCTGTGTACTCTGCCTTTTGATGTTTCTCATGTTCTCTTTCTTCCACAGAACCAGTTTGCTGCTTTGAATGTGCCAAAGAAAGATAACTCTCAGATTGAAGGGCCCAGTATAGCCAACTCTTACGGCTTCAAAATCAGCATGCAGAACCTGCAGGATGCCAAAGCTCTGCATGAGGTGAGTTGCAGCATTTCTCCAGACTATAGCCCTTTTTAGACAAAAAAGGCAGCACATTTGCTCCAAGGTAAGGACGGCAATGTGCTGGACTATCTTTCTAAAATGGAGGCATAATATTCCCCCTTTTTCAAAAGCTGCCTCTGGGGTAGGCGTAAACATGTGATGTGACATGAAGCTTGAAGTTGGGCTGTGAACAGTGACAATGATTTTGTCTTCAAAATAAGAGCTTTACATTGCACCCCGTTGGAGGTTAGAACTGGGTTCTTAGTGGGGGGCTTTTAATTTGAAAGTAACGACCGTTCCTAGCTTGCCACAGGCAGACACAACCACATGGCTATATA
>JARJLU010002539.1:0-38113 GCA_030272975.1 Sparidentex hasta | reverse complement strand
TGCCTCAAATAACACGGCCCCCGGCAGCCATTGTCGCGGAGTGAAAGGGCCCAATGGGGGGGTCACAGGGGTGAGGGGGCAATCCTGAACAGTGGTCAGTGGGAGAAAGGAGTCCATGGGTGTTGGGGGGGGGGGGGCTGCTTTTATACAGTTGTTTCCCTCTTCTTTGTTGACAGCTCATCCAGAACTGGGTTCCTGTCCTGCAATTTCAATGGATTCATCAAGTGTTTGCAGAGGAATTGCTCCTCATATATATAAATATATATCTCGTGCACATCATGACTGTTTCCGTCTATTTTTGCATGATTGCAGGTTTTTTGTGTGTAATTTGGTGCTTCCTCGTCCTACAGTGGGTTTGAGGGGGGTGGAGGGGGGGGTGTGCGTGAGCGTGCAGGTTGAATAGCAAAGGTTGACATCTACGGCGGAGCTCAGTGCAGAGTCAGGACCTTTCACTCGTCCAAAGTGTTTTAAGGGGACGGGTCACACAGATAATGGGGAACCGGAGAGAAAAGACCAAAGACCAAAGCTTTCCTCTTCACTGGAGGTCGTGGACGGAGCCTTTGACGGCCTGTCACTCCTCCGAGCACCAGACAACAAATAGGACACAATATATCTCCGTGACAGCTCAAGTTGGTGATTTCATTTGCAGGTTGAAGAAAAGTAGCAAAGCGTTGTGTTACTTAATTAATAGGTAAAATAATAACTAAAAT
The DNA here is from genome assembly GCA_030272975.1 of Sparidentex hasta. NCBI lineage: Eukaryota > Metazoa > Chordata > Actinopteri > Spariformes > Sparidae > Sparidentex > Sparidentex hasta. Next base: position 37,403 of record JARJLU010002539.1, on the reverse strand, counting down.
AAAATGCGTCATGTGATTTTATGAGAGTAAATAGCTGATTTCTGACTGTTTTTATTGGTTCCCGTTTTGTTTCATACCTAAACTGAGATGCAACATTTTTAAGACTTGATAAAAATATTTCTCTACCAATCGTTTTTTTCCCAGACGACATGTTGCTAACTCTGCTCCGACACTCCTTTGCTAATGATGTATACTTTACTTTATACGTCAAAGCTGTTCCCACAGCCAGAGCACCTAATAAACTGATAAACTGGACCAATTACCGACTCCATTAGAGGGCTTTCATCCAATCCCAATGCACTGATGACTTTAGAGGGCCAATAAAACTGCTAGGTTGTGACCTTAACGTTAAGGGACCTTAACAGAACGAGCGGGGGGACAGACAGGGGTCAACAACATCTCACACTTGTCACACCCCGGTGTGAAAGTGTGTTTACATCTCATTTCTGTATCAGCGCTGCTCACGCCACTGCAGGTGAAGCAGATTGAACTGTTGAGATGTTGGAAAGAGAAATGAAACAATTCAAGAGAAACAAGGTGTTTTTTAAAATCCTCTTAATTGTGGATTCATTCCGTTGTTTTACGTTTTGCAGATTAAACTGTTGCTTAATGTGATGACATGTAGTTTATTAGTTGTTTTTTGTCATTTGACTCATTCATACTTACAGCTTATATTTGTTGGGTTGAATTAATACATTCTTGACTTATGCATATTAAAAGATAACTATATTAATGATAATAATTAAGCTCCTATATACTTTTAATCTTGGAAAAATATCAGTGTCCACTATTAGATACACCTGTACAATCTAATGTCAGAGTTGAAATCATTTCTGTTGTCCTCCCGTCAATGTTTACTGTGATGCTACATATACCTGAAGGAGGATGAGCCGATTAAATTGTTGTTAATAAAAAAACATAGCAGCACAAAGTGAGAAAATGTGTAATTATTACATTCTGCGTTAATTGTGGAAGTGATTTTCTAAATCAAGCTGACCTTCTCAATGTAACACATTAATTATTAAGTCAAATAAAACATTTAAACATTTTATTTTTGTTGTCACATGAGAAGAGAGACGAGTTGTTTATTGATTATTAAAGGAAGTGCGCATCAGTGGTATATTGGTGAGGTAGAGAAATCAGCTGCAGGCCTGACACTGTTACAATCTGTATCAGAGGGAAAAATGGAGGGAAGGAGGCTGAGGAGGAGGAGGAGGAGGAGGAGAGAGGCAGGCCTAATCACTTTCCCTGCTGACTTCACAGGAGGGAGGGAGGTAAAGATCACAGCTCCACCAGCACATTGCAGCCGTCCTCCTCTCCTCCCTCCTCTCCTCCCTCCTCTCCTCCCGGCCTTTTGAAGGAGGGCCCGGGGTGCCTGCTGCCCTCCCTCTGCCCACTGGGCTATTGAAGGAGTGATGGATGGCTTCATAAGGAGACAAGATCCATCTCTCATTCACAAAATCTCTCCCTCCTTTAATGACTCTTTCATTTTCTCTACGTCTCCTTTCAGTTCGTCTCTGTCAGCGATAACAGTCCTCACTGTTTCCTATGTCTTTTATTTCCCTTCTCTCTGTTGGTCACCTGCTTTCTTTCTTTCTTTCTTTCTTTCTTTCTTTCTTTCTTTCTTTCTTTCTTTCTTTCTTTCTTTCTCTCTCCCTCTCTATCTCCCTGTCTTTCCCGCGGATGAAGGAATGTTTCTCTCCGTCTCATTCCCTCTGTCTCTCCCCGAGGCTTTGGACAGATGTGGAGGCCTTCCTTTCCCAGCATTCCCTGGGGAGGGTAGGGACAGGTCTTAACACCCTTCTGGAGCAGGGAGGGAGGGAGGGAGAGGGGAGGCCAGTTTGTTGTCCGAAGGGTCACGTATTGGGAGTCAAGTGATGCATAAGTAATGCTTTGTTTGGACTGATCTGGGGGAAGGAATTTACTGGATTTGGCTGTAATTGGGTTATTTTCCTTTGAAACGGCTTATGAAACAAAGATTGGGGAGGTGAAAAAGGTCAGCGCATTGTGAGAACCGTTTATAAAAGTCGGTGAAATTGTCAAAAAACATCAAGAGACCATAATGGCGCCTTAATCAAAGCAATACTATAAAATTATGCAAAACTAAAGTCTCTTAATCCTCCAGCCACGAGTTATGGTTTGAAAAGGACCAACATCCCTTTGATACTATTCACAGTGTTCTTTTTGAAAATCTGTCTCTATTCATCCAGCACTTCAGGTCAGTCATCAGATTTCTCTCTTACCACAGCAGTATTTGCTGTAGACTCCATGGCTGACTTATGATAATGTAGTAGTGACATTTTTATTTTATTTTTCTTTCTGGACTGACAGCACAGTAGAAATGGATCTGCAATAAATGGCCAAGGATATGTTGCAACTTTACTTTCTTTAATTCAATTTTAGGTCGTGACACTGTGCTTATGATCTGGTTCAGGCACTGTAACCACTTGATTCGGGCGATATTTGGCTTAAAATACCAGGTTTTCTTCCCACAAACACAGTAAGAAATGTCCCAAAAAATACATCCATTTTGGTGTTAAAAATGAGGCTGGAGATGTCCCTGCATCTCAAAGAAATGCAGAAATATACATTGTTTGATCCCACGATCATGGCTAGAAACTGTCTAGACGTCTACTTAAAAACATCCAACGCTGTCACGCTTACAAATGTTGAAACCCAGCCTTGAACCGCGGTCAGTGGCTTGACTTGGCAGCCGTCTCATCTGGCTGTAACACTACTGCCATCACTTTAATTCCTGATATGACATGAATATGATCATGTCTGTGTTTTGCAGACCAATATTTTATTCTGGTGGCTGTGGGTCTGAATGTAGAAGCTACTTGTATACTTACTTACATTGTCAGTTTTTAATACTAGCTTGTATCGCCATGATCTCTCCTTTTTATCCCGTAATCCGGAATAACGTAATCACACTCTGACCAGAGCATGAGCTTGTTGAATGGACTGTAGAGGTGATCGGCTCTGCTCGGTGTCGTGCCACGCTCGCCTCAGTTTTTGCTCCACTTAAATCACTCCCTGCTCGCACCAGTAGAAGAAAGAAATCTCCATTTTATTCTAATTTTAGCTTAAACCCGAACTAATTCGCTGATAAAGCTTGAGCTCTGCAGATTTGCCTGCCTCCCTCGCAGGCTGCTTTCACAAAAAACAACACAACTCAACACAAACTGAAGGCAGATGATTCTTGTGAGGCCAATAAAAACGGTCAGCTCAAACTCATATTTTGATTTGGACTGGGGCAAACTTGGAACGGGATAGAGCAGGAGATAACGTGATGCTCCACTTTTAAAAACATCCACTCTTCTCTCCAAAAATCACACTCCACTCCAGTCACGTCATCTGACTCCAACGGGTTTTGTAGCTCATTGTGTTACCTTCTGTTTACTTTTCTGCTCAGTTAACTCATCAGTTTTAATAATCATTAATCCAAATAATTTATCCAAATGGGTAACGTCCCAGCAGATTTATGATCAAATTGGTGGCGCATCCAACGGGCAGAGACACACGGAGAAAACATGTGACCCACAGTCCACACTGCACATGGTCTGGAGATATCTGGACACAAGTATCTAACCGTGTACCTTCCCTCTGTTCGGCTCTGCTCAGCCTGCTGGTGATCTTCTCTTTCCTCCTCAGGCTGTTGGAGTGACAGCACACTGTGGTCGCGCTGTGAGGATCCATTCAGGCCTCACGGCCTCCACAGCACAGGCGTGAAAATCGGCTACATTTAATCAGCCATGGTGGAGGATTTAAAGAAAGGGATCAAGAGAGCTTTGTCTTAATGGATTGGCTACAGTTCAGGGGTCCAGCACACTGAGTTATACCTAGTTAAAAGCACATCACTCGCTAACAATATGACTCGAACCACATGGCGCTTCCCTGAGACGAGCACGCGTGGATCTCTCTTCCACACTTAGAAATAGTAAATATGTTAGTTCTAATTTTTTTGGGGGGGTAAATTGGGAGTCGACTGAATTTGTGCAGTTGGACCCAAAGATCACTTTTGATTGATTGTCCAGTCAATCATTCCATCCGAGTTCACAAAACAGTAAATTAAAGAATAAGTCAGCTTTTGTGTGTTGGAAGCACATCAAATGGCTCACACACACAGTGGGCCGATTCTTTGGGGCTGTCTGTACATTAGAATTTCAAGCTTACGGCCATGGCAATTTTTACTAATACAGTAAGGCCATAGAAGACGGAGGCGACATTCAGAAAAGGGCCAGTGCAGTCAAACAAAGAAGTAAATCAAGTGGCTTGACACATGCTCACCAGACAGTTTGCCGTTTGTCACAGAGCCTGAATGGAACTAAAAGCAAAGTTGTGGACGCATCGGGGTGATCGGCATTGCTCAGATACTGCACAAGAGGCCTTTTCAGACAGCTGCAACACTGATTACATTGTGTGAAGGCCAATCAAAGGGGAAAATGACGAGAGCAGTCATGCCGGACACACACAATGCACAAATGGCAGCGGTCAGATGGTGGAGGAGAGAGGTGTTTTTTTCCGGGGATCTTAAAGACGCATTTTGGGATACAGGCTCAGACGTATGCGAAACTGTTCCACACCCTAAAGACTGCGCGTCACAAAGAGGCACAGTTATAATATTTCATTGTCTGAGTCCGATTCCAAACATGACACAAAATAGCACAACTGCTGCTAAATGGCTTTCAGCTTCCAAGTACGGTTTATACTTCTGAGTCAAGCGGCTCATTTCATGTGCAGTCTATAGATTATGATAATCTTCTTTGATATTATGTAAGATCTGAATGTTTTTACAATCTTAAGTCTTACATAAACAGACACAATATATCCAGATTGTGCTAAACACCAGACGCGTTGGGATTGTAGGTCAGCCGCCATCCCAAAGCGTCAGTTTTTGATGCTGTCCCCATTTGCATGATTGCTTGCCTTTTAACAACCCAATTGCTGGAATAAGCGTCGATAAATTGAAATGTTACGTTTCATACGTTGTGACAGTGCTGTGCTTATGGTCGGCTTAGCTTTTGGCACCAAAACTACTACTTAGTGTTACTTGGGAATCATAATGTTTCGGCGTACCTTGTTCTGTCATCACAAACACAGCTGAAAACGTCCCACGTCTTTGAAAGTAGCCTGTGGTTTTATAAATATTGAATATGTCATCTTAAACATTGTATACATAAATCTAATCTGAACATGATACGAAATGTGTTGTATAAAAATGTTGATACGATGGTGATGAAACATTCAGACTGCTGCCAGCTTCCTAGTCTGGCCTTTTAGAAACAGGTGTGACCACTTCTGCCATCAGACTTCTTTATCGACCAGCACTATCGAGTCAAACCGAGTCGCGCTTTCATCATCAGTTTTACTGCGCCGGGTTGAGCCGAGCCGGCTGCCCTGCCACCGAGCAGGCTGCAACCTTCTCCCCCTCGAACAAGTGTGTGTTGCAGATCGATAGTCAACTCATGTCTGTGCAGGAAACCTGAGAGCTGTCAGTGCTTTTTTTGGATGCTGCTAACTGAATCTCTTTAGTTGTTCTCATCCTGTTTGCACATTCAAACATCTGCTGTGTTTCACTGTTTCGCTGTGTTTGTTTTCAGCAGTTTTGGGAGTCATGTTTAGTTCCTGCTGGTGAAAACGCAGTATTTCCTGTCATGCTGCTTCATGCCAAAAGCTTTAGATTACTAAGAAAAGGGGAGCTTTTATTGTGAAGAAGTTACAGGAAATGAAACATGTTTGTAACTGAATTAGCAGAGCCACTAGTGTTAGCTGTGATTCTCTGGGACTAGAGCGTCACTGGTTTAAGACACACCTTCAAGCAGGTAGACCAGCACTGTGCTGGGTTTTGGGAGAGATAATGGAAAACATCTATTTTTTTTCCAGCATGAACTGACCTGAGTTTTCTGCCAACAGCCGAATAAAATGAAGGAATATGACATTTGAAAGTGTGTGGTGCTCAGAGCGTTTAAACTAGTTCAACTGGAGTGTGTCTTTCAAGTCCAAAATTGTCTTAATAACTCACAAATGTGAGGAGTTTTCTTCTTTTGTACTGGGGAAAAAAAAAGTCATCAAATCAACTCCAGTCTATTTGGGTTCAAATTTCAGAGCTCTCAGAACCTGAGCAACTATAAACCAAAACTAAATGCACAGCAAAAGTGAGAAAAGTTAAAGCCTTTCACTTAATCGCTCTCCATTTTTATCCCAAATCTGGAGGCAGTGATTGAATGTGTAGAGCCCTGAGTCATCATGAAATCTGGGCCAGCACTTAATTATAGAAATGTGCATGTGTAGAGCTCACACTGTCACATTTACAGATTAAACAGCCTTCGGTGCCACTAATGAGGAAGTTGCATCAGTTTAACCAGATCAATGGAAAATCTAAGCCACTTGGGGGAGTCAGTCTGTGTGAAGACTCTGAGGCAGGTGAGACTCCAAACACACGAGAAACGTTATTTACACACTCATGACGACGACACACACACACACACACTGATGACCATGTAAACACCGAGTCAGGAGGCAAACGACAGAAACACACTGCTGTGACAAACTGTCTCTTTGAGTCTGTCTTCAGTCTCTTTCTCTCTGTCGATGAGGACAATGACAATGATTGTGACGACGACAATGATGATGATGTTGATGATGATGATGATGATGATGATGGTGGCAGTGATAACAAGCACTGGCTGTTGCGTCGACCTCTCACTTAAAAGCCTCAAAGCTTTTAACAGTTCTGAAGCGTCTTTGCTATGTGAACGATGCACTGATGGGATTTTAAAAGTCAAAGTCTCATCATGCACGCACACACGCACACACGCACACACACACACACACACACACACACACACTCACTCATATCTGCTACCTACACATCAAAAATCATTGTGATCATGCGCCTCACGGGCACCGGAGAGATTGTTTGGCCTCAAGCCGTCCCAAATGGGAATCAGTGTGTGTGTGTGTGTGTGTGTGTGTGTGTGTGTGTGTGTGCCATGTTTGTGTGTGTGCGTGCCCGTTCATGTGTGGGAGGGCTGCTAGAACAGGGGATTTTTTGTGTTGGGGAAGAGAGAGGCTTGGGCACTTCATCTTCTCTTGTGTGCACTGCCAAAAAGGGCAAAGGTCAAAAGTCAGGGCGATTGGAGAATTCCGCGCTGCATGCCGACAGATCGGGTTTCAAGGGTGGGGGAGGGTCGTGGATCGCCCTAGAGGGATAGGTGCCTGGGTATATGTGTGAGTACATATATATAAGTATGTGCGTGTGCTCGGGATACGTGTTTATGTGTGAGCTTGCTCGGGCAGCCCCCCCCCCCCCGCCCCTTTTTTTTAAAAAAGCTCTCGCCGTAGCTTTAGTGCTCAGAGCATTTGGAACTTTCTCTTGATGTTTACTGCTTTGTGGGAGTCATTTGGAGGAGACTCACCCATCATAAGGCAACACCTTAACTCCCTGACCTCGATGTCACATCGACCGCAGCTGAAAGACATCTATTCCAAAAATGCTTTAGATCCATTTTTGGGTCGTTTGTCAGTCAGGAGCTCAGAAACCTGTCACGATCTGTAAAAACAGAATCGTTTTTCTTACCGCCTGATAGTCTGGGTTTAGTTCCATGGTATGAGTCGACTAATTTGTAATGTTGTTGCTGTGTTTTTATTAACAGATCTTTCTTCTGGTGTATTACCTTGGTTGTTCAGATCATACTGTATATTGTGGTTGAAAAACCTCAGAGACAAAGTGAGTTATAACCGAGCTGAGAGAACAAACTTCTTAAAGGAAAAGTTCACTAAAAGATGAGAATTTGGTTGTTATCTACCCGCTGTCATTCTGAAGTCATAAGTTTCTTAGTCCAGTCAGCATTTCTGCAGCAGCGCGGTCAAACAGCACTGCAGCATTCTCCTAAATGACTGAAGTACATGGGGACTTGTTTTAAAACATTAAAAAGCAGCAATCAACAAGCACATGGGGCTCCTTCCAGCTTGTGCGACGTAATCCAAGTCTCAGGAAGTCCTGAGATCCCAAATTGAAATTTACACCCCTTTTAAAGCCGAAACCCTCACATTAGCTGTTAAGCTATAAGCGTTAGCGTGCATCCTGTGTGACACGGATGCACAAGCTTTACCATGTGTTGAGGATGTAAATTTTGTCTTTACAAATCAATTTGATATCTCAGGGCTTCCTTGGATTTCCTTGCACAAACTGAATGGAACCATCTTACAGTTCTCTATATTATGTTTCTTTGCAATTTAAAACAAGCCCTCGTCAACAGTTGTTCAGGAGCACGCTGCTACGCTGCTAAAGCACCAGAAATGTTTTGTGGTCTGCAAAACTTCACTTTGACTGTCCATCAGCATGCGAATGAGTTGATAATGTCCGAATTTTGGTGGGAGTTGTCCCTTTAAGTCCAATATCCACTCTCTTTTAGCTGTTTTTTTTGGTCTGTACCAACTCCTGAGGGAACTATTGGACTCTTTAGTTGCTACATGCTTCACTGTGTTCACCAGCAAGCAAAATGACGCTTTGAGATCAGTCAAGGTGAACCAGAATAGCAGATTTCGGAGAACTGCGTCTGACATGCTTATGGAGCCGTTAAAAGTCTTTTTTTCTGTTGTTGTTTTTTTAATGTTTTAAAACACGTCCCCATCTATCTCAGTCTTATAGGAGAATGCTGCAACACTGTTTTGCTGCGAAGCTCCAGAAATGTTTTGTGGACTACGAAACTTCACCTGACTTTCCATCAGCATGAGGGTGAGTAAATGATTACTGAATTTTCATTTTTGGGTGAACTTTTCCTTTAACTGAGCATGAGAATATAAAAAAACAGATCTTAATCTTGTATTCCGTAGATTATATTCCTTGAGCTGTTTAAGGATTCAGCACGGAGCTTTAAACAGTTTCAAAGAGGACGGATGAAACAACTTCTACATTAAAACTGATCAAAAAGCTGCATTATCAGCCGACAGTAACAAAGAGCTTCAGTGGCTGACGAGGTCTCTTTACAAACAAAAAAAAACATTTAACACGTCACTCAGTAAGAGTTCAAACTGTCGACTCAACCGCAATCAATCCAGCGAGACACATCCCGGGTTTAAACATTTAGCAGAAGGTGAAGTCATTCAAATGGTTTGAGATGCAAAGGAGTACAGACCTCAGCGACTAGCAGCTCCCATTGTGGCCTTTGTAACTGATCATTAACGAACATGTGCTCCGGGCCTCCGGTGGCTCCCGGGGAGCCCGGACTGATCACCACAGCTGTGTTTCTATTGTGCTTACCCGCGGTGCCGAAAAATAACACAACACCCCAGCTCTGGCTACGTGCTGGAATTTATTGTATTTACTTTCCAAAGCGTAAAGAAGCAAAGGTTGAAGAAAAAAGCTGCAGTGGTCCAGCACATAGGAAACATTAAGCAGGATAACGAGAGCGCCTTTATGAAACAGAAAAACAAGGAGTGATTTATGTCGGTGTGAAGTAAAAGAGTTTCTTCGGGGATGATAATGTTACATGAAAACTGAAGAGAGGGTGTGAAGGGAAGGAGTGTCGACTCCAGGGAATAACTTCACTTAGTATTTCAATGTTGAGGCACTTAAATCAAAAGACAGATCCGTAAAGTTCTTGGGTCAGAATTTGCTTGTTTGAATTACTTGTAACATCAGAACCAAGTCACTGAGACTTTAGAAACATAATGAATGATGACACCATGCTCAGATATTACTTTGGTACCAGTGAAAGTCCCCCGTATGAATTAAACCTGAATGTTATGTTAATTATACACATATGTACAGGTATGTATACACTGTATACATAGTAGGTAATGGAATACATGTAATGGGATTACATAATCAGGATACAAAAACAGCTAAAAAACCCAGCTTTACTTTAAAATGAATAAACAAAGACAATTAGTAACAGGATTACAATCTTAAAATAAAGAATGACATTCTCGTCTGTAGCCATGTACACATGCACACATGATTACTCTGATGGAAAGTTTGAAATAAAAAATGCATCACTTTGACTCTGATGCAATCTGCAAAGTAACTAGTAACTAAAGGTATCAAATAAAGGAAGTGTATTATAGAACAATATTTGCCTCCAAAATAAAAAAGTACAAGTACCTTGAAATTGAACAGAACTTGAGTAAATGTATTTGACTGTATACGAAGTTCACTGTGTACTTCAACTTCTGCACTGCAGCTCTTTGCAGGAGATCAGCGAACTGCAAAGCGAGGGGTGAAAAAAAAGAAGAGTGTTTGCTCTGTAATCCGATGTAAATCATAAAATGTGCCGGGGTGCTCCTGAAAAATTGTTAGCGAGAGAGGCTGTAAAAAGAGTATTTAAAAACAAGAAGGCGATCCAGATATAATACAACTGCAACAGACGAGGAAGGAAATGTAAGATAAAGTGTCTAAATGGTCTGTAAAGCCAACAAGTTTCACCCACTACGGCTCCAAAAAACTGCAGAACAGTAAAACATGTCTGACAAACGCGAAACAGCCATCACAATAAAAAGCTCTTTGTCAGCTGTTTTTAATGTGACAAAGAAAACTGCCCATTTCCCCCTCATGACACTTGCTCTGCCTTATATTCCGCTTCACAATATGTGAATTGTAGATTTATGCCTTTGGCTCTTTGCGGTTTTTTCGTGGTTTTTTTGTGGCGGAGCGGAGGGAAGTAGCACACTTTGACTGTGCACTGACGGAACAAGCAGTCCTCTCTCTGGCTCGTTCATTGTTTTCAGGGGGAGAAACCCGGGTCAGAGAGTCAGCTCAATCACACAGAACAAATATTGTACGCAAGAAGTGTATGTAAATTAATTTAACCCCCTAACAACCCAGCCGGTGGGCATCAGTCATTACAAACTACCAATACTTCCCAAAGATGCCAACAATACCTGGCTGAAATTGGGGAAAAGATGATGTGTGAGACATCAAGAATATCTTAATAACATCTTAAAACCTCAATAAAGAGTTGTGAAGTGGCGCAGAATATATAACACTGTCTGGCAGAATGGAGAGAGAGATTAAACCCCATTAACTTTTCTTGCGGTTTGTTCATCCTTCGGTATGGGGATGGATGTCCGTTGACATGACTTGCACTCAGTTCTGCACATATTGCAGTCATGTGTGCAGATGTTTGTTCTAGAAAACAAGACTGTGACCTTAACAAGAAAAAGAAGAAGAAGAAGAAGAAGAGGAGGAGGAGGAGGAAGAAGAAGAAGAAGAAGAGCTCTTTTGTTTGTTTTATTTGGCTGAGCAACAAGAAAAAGTCAAAAACAGAAAATGGAGACATCCTGACTGCAAGTTTAAAAAAAAAGTTTGATCCAACTTTTCCCCATGATGCAACTTAATAAGGACTTTCATTATGATATCATAATCTTTCAAACTCCACAGTTCGCAACTCAGGATTTCTGTCTAATATTTGTCTCAGGCTGAATTCCAGATGACCCCGATGACAACATCATATATCTATTTTCACCGATGGAGCAGAGGCAACATTTTATATCAGCTTTAAAGGCGATACAGGGACAACTACATTACATTTTCTCAGGAGAAGTTCCTGAGCGCGACACCAAAAGCCTCCCTGAAAAGTCCAACGATCACTCTCGCCAGCTTGATAAAACTACTCTGCTACATTTCCTCCTGTAAACACTGATTAATGTTGCTGTGGCTCTCTAGCAGACGCCAGCTAACCACGAGCTAACGGTGACAGAACAGTGACCTGTAATTAAGTGCAGATAAAAACATGGAACATAATAAATCCTTTGTTTGAACTGCTGACTGAAGTTCTGCCTACAACAACATCCCCACACATGCAACCACTGTACCTGCACCATCTGCTGAGGCCTGCAGGGGCACAGCTGCTTTTATTTCTATTAATATTTTTAAAATCACATAGCTTTCTTGACAGTGATATATTTATAGGGGACAAATCATATTTTTCCCAGGGTGGCAGGGGGTCGTGTCCCCCCTGTTCCCCCATGATTTACGCCCATGAGACAGAGCAGTATTAACCAAGACGAGTTAAATGACCTTCATGTGTAAATGTGGTGAAATGCCCCTTTAAAGGGAAACAAAAACTGTTTGTTCAGGGGTTAAAGTTTACCCAGCAGACTTTTTTAAGTTTCTGACACAACATGTCATGAATGTTTTACCTCTAGTACAGTGATGGAATGTATCTACGTATGTTTACTCAAGTACTTTGCTACTTGTAGAAATTGGAGGTAATTGAACTGTACATGAATATTTCCATTTTCTGCTACTTTATACTTACTTTACACTATATTTTAGGGGCAAATATTGAACTTTTAGTCTGCTAAATCTATTTGATAATTTTAGCTCCAACCAACTGACCAGCTGTTCCTATGGGTGACCTTTACCAAAATATCTTAACACAGTGTTTTTACTTTAACTCGACTATGACTTTAAGGTACTTTTTCTAACACTGGATATTACTACAAACAAACCGTGGCCTGTTCCTGTGTGTGTGTGTGTGTGTGTGTGTGTGTGTGTGTGTGTGTGTGTGTGTGTGTGTGTGTGTGTGTGTGTGTGTGTGTGTGTGTGTGTGTGTGTGCCGTGCATGTGTGGGTGTATATTTAGGACTTCCACCGTCACAGCCTCCATCAGTTTTACACTTCTAAAACTAGCCGGGCTTTTGTTTCACAGTTACTCCTGCACTGTTGCACATGCCGTCTCACACCAGCACCTGCACTCATGTTCAGAAGGCTGAACACGTTATCCACTTACACACTCACACACGCTCCGCTTCCCTTACTCCTTCTCCTACATGGGAAGAAATGGCCCGTACACTCAAGTCTTTTTTACAGTATCAGATCCTTTACTGACCCTCTCATGCTTCACTGTCGCTTTTTTCTTTTTTTTCTTTTCTTCTGGACATGGCTAGGGATCATGAAAGAGTGCAAACGAGCCATTGATGGATCGGATGGAGCAGTCTAAACGTGGGGCTTGACCCCCCCCCGCCCCTCCCCTTCTTCCACTCCCCGGGCTGTTTGAGCAGTGTGTTCGGATCAGGACCGACTCTCAGGCTCTAATGGAGGCAGCTCATTTCGAGGGGGCTCGCATCTTTGATGCCGAGCCCGTTAACAATGCGTCCTTTCTGTGACTGGGTAAGAATTGGCCAGCAGGGTTCCAGCGAGAGGGGAAAATGTAAACGGGGGATTAGCCGGACTAATGGCCCCAACTTGTCGTTGATGTTAATTAGCGTTAATTAGGACCCCCTTCATTTAGCAGGTCGGACTGAAAGGCAGAGGCGAGCTGCTGGTGTTTTTGCGAGGCTCATGTTTGTGCTTTTTCACACTTGCACACACAGGCTAGAGCACTTTCTCCTTAATTTCAGCGTCTCGCTGGTGCTAGCACTCGTACGCTGACGGCCTCCTTCTGTTTGCTCTCTGCTCGTTGTCAGAGGCCGTTTGCTCTTGCTACAATGACTCCCTTTCACTGGGTTTGATCTTTGCAGCCATTCAGCCTCTTCTTTTTTTTAGTGGTCAGGAGAAAAAACCACCATTCCACCTCGACTCTTTGCACAGCCCTAAAGCCAACCGTACCCCCTCCCCGTCCTCCGCCCCCTGTGTGTGTTTGTGTGTCCACTGATCCAGGGGAATGACAGTGGTAGGATTTGGGATCTCTTTTGCTTCCAAGGTTCCTCCACTGAGACATAATCGTCCACTTTGTTGGGTCGGTTAACCCCGTATTGTCCCGGAGGCCCCTTAGAGCGCCGATGCCATTCGGCATGCTCGTATCTCCCCCCTCTGCCTGCGGTGGCAGCTTTGTGCAACACGTACATGTGCAAACACACATTCAGGAAACGGGTGACACTTACACATGCACACAAACACAGAGAGGGCATGTCCTGAACACTACCTGAGGCTTGTTTTTACTTTGACATGCACGGCCACCCCTTCCAACCGGCTCGCTCTCAGGCTCGACGTCCCAGCAGGATTCAGTGGTGTGAAATGGGGGGCCCACAGTTTGCTGCTGGTGGGAGTTAAGAGAGAAGAAGGGAGGGGGGGAAAAAAACGCTTCTCTCTGGCCAACACCTGGTATCACTTTATTAACCCTCGGCTGTCTTGACCCCTGAGAGCCAAGGAACAGCAGGGCCAAAGGGGGCCGCAAGGGAGTGAGAGGTGGGGGGTGGAAGAAGAGAAGGGGTGCAAGGGGTGTATGGACGTCACCGCGCAGCCTTTGAAGGGGGAAGAGATGCCCCTGCAGCGGAGCCCCTGCGATGACTTTACCAGTACTGTGACCCCCCTTGACCCTGACACCCCCCTTCTGTCCAACCCAAAACCCCAACCCTCTCTGCCCGCAGCTGCTGGTTCCCATTGGCCCGCCGAGTGCCGCTGTGGCGGAGGGGAAGAACGACTGGACAGAGAGAAGGAGAGCGAAGGAAAGGAGGGAGAAGAACGGGGGGGAGCAGCAAGAAGGGGGCCATGCAAAAGGTCAACTGTTGGTCAGAGGTTTTTATTGGGAGTGCAGGAGGGAGGGAGCGGGAGAGGGAGTATGCGTTAAAGACCACCGTCTGAGATTTTAACTGCAGGGAGGGGAATTTGGCCTTTTTCCACCCCTACACACGTTTAGCAGTCAGAGGACAGGCTCTGAGCAGACCTGCGTGCTAGCGGCCGAACGTTGAAGTGCAGAGAATTAAGGTGAAGTGACGCCGCTGGGCGCTGCAGGGTCGTTTCAACTCCAACTCATGATTTTGGGGGCTGTATACTGCGTGTTGACTGGCGCTGCACGGCAACTGGACGGCAAAGTTGAGAGAATATCCTCACGTCACATGCATCGCTTAGTCAGGGTACTGAACATCTCTTGGGTCATGTAATTACCGTCGGATGGTAGGCCTGTGGAAATTCCATCAGAGGGACGTCATACTGGAGGATTAGTGCTGATCCAATCAGAGGTTACAATCGGTTCGAGGCAAGACTGAAAACCCTATATGAGCCTCTGATTAGTGGCTGGCACGGTCTATAGGGATTCATGATCCACAAATAGAACCCGCAAGAACAAGTTAGCTCCTCTGACCTTTCATTGAAATCACCATCAAGATGTTTTCTGACCAGTTGTCAATCTCACCTGGACTCCAATGCAACTGATGCAAATCTGCAGTCGGAGATAAAAGAGAACAGCTGCAGCTTCAAATGATTTTCGATCTTTGTTATTTATTTTCAACTTATTTCCGAGGTGATTTTGTCCAACAAACCGTCCAAAAGTTATTTAAAGTCCCCCTTTACTCACAAATGTGTTTTTTATTGTGATGACTTCACTTGGATGTTTGACCTCCACTGTGCGCAGTGTGACACTGGAAGAATTTTTCATCTGCTGAGGGAGGAAAGTTAAACTAGCAAACAACGGGATTTTTAACTTGACCAAATCATTATGAAGTAGATTTTGGTTGCACAATGTTGGTTAGAGGTCAATGACACCTTCAGTGTTTTGGTTCCCTAAAAACTTGCTTTCACTTTACAATTTTGTCTTGTCCAAAGGAAATGAAGACAACACAATGAAGGCTGACTTGTGATGCAGTTAGAGTAGCAGTCTGGTGCTATATCTGCCTGCTTTCGTGTCTCTATCAGGAACTAAATGGCCTCTGTTGATGGTATTTTCAACTCTGAGGAAAATGGAAAGCAAACTAGAAACACTAATGGGGGTAAAAGTTGTCTGTTTCCACTTTTATCTGACAGAAGGTCCAGGATTATGTGACATCACAACTTGTTTGGAAGCAAATCTTGGTCACGTGTGCAATTTGCACACAAACACTGAGGATGGACTGTGCAGTGAAGGAGGAGACAGCTTCAATTGTTCAATAACACTTAAAGACTCCAGACAGATCTGGAGACCATTAACCAGAGGTGGAAGAAGTTGTTAGTAAAGTTATTTAGGTGAAAGTAGCAAAACTACAATGTAAAAATACCCTGTTAAAAATTAAAGTCCTGTACTCAATTCTAAAATATACCAAAAGTACCCAAAGTAAAAGTACTCATGCTAAACAGCCCATTATATAATATTACTGCAGTTTAATTACTGGTGCATCAACGTGTTCATCACCTTAATGTTTCAGCTACTAAAGTTGGAGCTAATTTCAACTAATTAATCCATCTCATTCATCACCCCCATGATACCTTGTGCGAATTATGGGCGCGACTTTGGCGCCTCCAGGCACTTAACCAACACTGGCGTTTTCCATGGTAACAGGACGCTAATCCTCATTTTTGGAGCGATCGGTTTGGCGTATCATCCATTCATGAAGATCTAGGTTAATGACTTCATCAAGGGAATACTACTACCACGGTTATTATTGCTTAGCCCCCTTTAGCTAACCTCCCCAGTGTCCTCCCAGGAAACCTCATGGATGTACTGCTGGGTAGCCTAATCTATCACAACACACCAGAATTTATTGATGGATTTATATTTAGTATGAAATAATCCGAAACTCTAAAGTAATTTAAGGTCTTAAATATATTTAGTGAAGAAAAGAGTACAATATTTCCTTCAAATACGTTTCCGAGTGGACGTTTTCAGAGGCACAAAATAGAAATATTCAAGTAAAATACAAGTACCTACTTGACCTACGCAGTACCTGGGTACATACCCACTTAAGAGCCACTTGAAAAAATAACCTCCCTATCTCCAGTGTCTGTGCTCTGATCTCTCTTGTTGCCTAATTCTTACTGGCCTCCTTATCACATCCTGAGCAAAGATGACATCTGTGTGAGGACACGAGTTCTCTCAGATACACAGCAGTCGCCGTGTCGAGCCTCTCTCTGCGGGGGGAACAGATTACAGGCTTTCTCCGGGTCGTTGTGGGCACTCGTCCAGACTTCACTGCGCGTCCAGGAAGACATTGTGAAAAACAAGGTTATCTCCTGACTCAACCCCTGCAGTGCAGCGTCAACACTGTTCTCCTCGCAGCTCGCCTCGGCCCGGCGAGTCACAAGGGCTCAGCCTTCAGCCGGGGTCCAGAGGTTAATTTATTGCCTGATCGCATGACCGCAGTTTGGAGTAAAAATGGCAGTAAACGTTGCATTATGAAGGTGGAGGAAGGGTGGAGAATCAGTGTCTGCCTGCAGAGCATGCTGCTTGGTTAAGTGCATTGGTCACAGTCTGAATGCCTGACCAACTGACCAGACTGGTCAACTAGATAGATAGATAGATAGATAGATAGATAGATAGATAGATAGATAGATAGATAGATCATTATCTCTATCCTCTTTCTTTCCTTCTGTCTCTTTCTCTCTGTAGGCATCTTTTTATGGAACTGACATTCCTGGAGTGGTCGAAACAGAAGCCCTTGTTTAGAGGCGAAACCCTCCCACCCTATCCCCTTTTTTCATCTTCCTAGTTTTGGAGCCTTGGGTCAAAGGTCGAGACCCCCTCCAGCTTCAGAGACATGTCAGGTCATGCAAGCCACATAGCATTCCCTGTATAGCCCCCACCCCGCCTCCCCTTCGCCCCCTTCAGCAAAAAGGCCCGCTGCCTCTTAACAGCGACAAACCCCCCTTACACAAGAGGTGTGAGAGTATGTGCGGTTCAATAAGCGTGTGTGTGACATTTTGAGAGATAGTGAGTACTCGCGATCACTTGAGGATTGTACGTGGCTGAAAGAGGGTTTGGACAGTGTTGGAAAAAAAGTATCCAAAAGTTATACTTGAGTTGAAGCAGAGATATCGTGTTCAAATGTTACTTTGGTAAAAGTAAAAGCCACCAGTAGAGATAGCACCTGAGTTAAAAATAAAAAACAGTAAAGTATATCAAAGAAATAGCAGAAGACTGCTGATTAAATGAATTCATTTATAAATACACTACTTTGGCTCCGATGTGGTGCGTAATCTGCAAAAGTAACCAAAGTTATCAAATAAATCAAGTAAGATAAAAGTTACATATTTGCCTCCAACATCTAGGAGTATAAAGTAAAAAAAAAGTACCTAAATTGTACACTACTTGAGTAAATGTAGTTAAATTTATCCAAGCGACCAACCAACTTGTATCTTTATAAATATAATTAATAATATAATCAATTAATACATACATATGTTCAGTTTTCTTAATCTGAGTCTGCAATATAACTGATAGATATAAAGATATATATTTATATTAGTATAAATATAGTGAGTAAAAAATATGATATTTCCCTTTAAATAAAGTTGAGTACTTATACACCTAATGTGAATAAATGTACTTTTCACCATTGTATAAAATCAACATATATGTTGCTTATTAGATTTAGATAGAAGAAGAGCACCTCAAAATACTACTGAAGAGTGGTAATTGAGTAAATGTACTTAGTTACATCAATGGTAGCTTTTGAATTTGAAGTTTTATCTTTATCGATAATAATACATAATAACCTGTTTGTTGACTATATTTAGTGTTTTCAGTCTGAATCTGCAAAGTTACTAAAGGTATCAAATAGAAGTAGTGGCATAAAAAGTACAATAATTCCCTCCCGGAGCAGATTAAAGTAGAGCAGATTAAAGAAATATTTCAGTACTTAGGTACAGAACTCGAAGAAATCTACTCAGTTATTTTCAGTCACTGGTTTGTTGAGCTGTTCTCTGACAACAGATGTTCAAATTTAACACTTAAATCATAATTAAGCAAGATTTAAACATCTAATCTGGTCACATGAGAGGAAAACATTTCAGTAGAGGCGTGTTTTACTGATATTTGCAGATGACTTGTGACAGACTGGCTGATGGATCTCTTACGATAAAACTGTACTAAATTGAAATAAATAAATATGTTTCGCTTCTGGGAAATTGTTTTTCGATGTTCCGACACTGTGATGAATCTAAATAGAGAAAGTAAATAAACACGAGACGCCGGGTCGCCGTGACAAATTGGCGATGTGTATTGATGATGTTTTTGAAATAAATCTGCGGGGAGGTTATACATTTTCCTGTGTGAAATGATGAACTAAAGTCTCATCTGTCAGGATTGTAAGCAATGGTCCGCTGCCTTTTGTGTAACGTACGCCGGAACGCCAACGAAATAATGCAAAAATAGGAAATAAAAAGCCATAAATTAAAGAGCTGAATTAAAACTGCCAGGAAGCAATTAGGAAAACACCATAATTCCTTCGAGCGGAGGCCAAAGTTGAACAGATAGCAAAATACGTGTTAAATGAAAATAAGCAATTTTGGGAGCGTATCGCTGCCAAATGTTAAAGGTCACGAGACTCGGCGGGGCCTTCGCTCGTGTCCTCTTCGCTTAGTCAGCAAATGGAACCAGCGCCCTGATCCCACAAGGAACCAGATGAAAAATGGGCTTGAGATGCACAAACAGGGCTGGGATGCAGTGCAGAGGAGAGGGTGACCCTTTTCCAACAGATAAACAAATAACTAAATAAATCCTGGGGACACTGGGGGTGAGGGAAGCTACCCCCGAGGGGTCAGAGCAGGAACAGATAAATCTCCCTTAAAGACGCCATGCCTCTCCGCAGTTAACCTCTTAATCAACCCCAATCGGCCAAAAGGAAACAGCGCTGACTCTCAGAACTATCGGCTCTGGAGTCTCTGCAGCGAGTAAACACCCCTCACACATTTGCACAGCGGAGAGAAATGTGGGGCCGTTCGCTCCTGCGTGATGAGAGATTAATTACCGTGTGCTTTGGCAAAGAGGAAGTTCCCAGTAGACCTTCATCAGTGTCTCCGAAGGAGGATTCAGATGCTTTAATTTACGTCCCACGCCACCCACCTTCATTCACTCACGCTTAAACACAGACACTTTTTTTTTTGTTTTTAGCAAACGGCGGTTGATTTCTTCCTTGTTCGTCCGTCAGCGAGCCTTTCTAGCTCGTTGCATCAGCGGTTAACCTCCTGCGATCCAGATAGTGTCTGTTCACGGGTCACGCAAGACAGACGTAAACCCCCCCCTAACAAACATGTCATTCTTAGCTTTGAATTTCTATTTTGGTAACGCGCTCAGGTTACATACCTGGGCCGCTTGATGGCTCCTTTCCTCAATGGGATCATATTTAGCACCGGCTGGAGCGGAGCGATGCATTGTGGGCTCTGGTGTTGTCAGGCCGTCCATAAATTAACAAGAAAAGCGGTGGCCTCTGCATTTCCTAGGCCATCCGGTGCGGTCATGTTTACCACCCCTTGCCCCCGTCCTGACACCCTCGTGTGTCGGAGCCTCATCGCACCAGTTGGTCCAGTCATCCGTCACCAAGCATCAAACGCCGGCAGCAAAACGGCTCTGTGCATTTGTTTAAGATTCTTTAAGGTATGATAGAGATTGTTTTATTTTTTTTTTAGCACGACAGCTCAGTGGTTTCAATCTGCCTACAAATAATGCAGCTCTGCACTTTGAGATTGCGTGCAGTACATGTGCTTAAAGGAAAACTACACCCAAAAAGGGATTTTCGGTCTTTGTCTTCTCAACCTCCCGCTGATGGAAAGTCGGTGAAGGTTTGGCGACCATGACATATCCTGAAGTTTCAGACAAAACAGCATTCTCTGAGACAACTGAAGTATAAGGCGAAAAACTGGAAAAAAGAAGCCCAACAAACCATAAATTGACTTCATACAGCTCGTCTGGTGTGATCTCAGTCTCCACAAGCCCAGAGATCCCAAATGTATGTGAAAATACGTTGTTGACACCCCTTTTAATGCTACAATCATCACGGTAGGCTAAAAGCACGAGCATGCAACTTGCTCATTGAGGCTGTAAATATAATTTTGTCCAAATGATTTCAGATCTCAGGAACACTTAGATTACGCTGTGTGAGCTGTTTGAGGCCACTTTATGTTTCGGTTTCTACTCCAGCTGTTTAGGAGAACGCTGTGATGCTGTTTCATCTGTGAAGCTCCAGAAATGTTTTGTGTTTCTATCAGTCTGAAGGTGAGCAGATGAATGGTTTTTCATTTTTGGGTGAACTGTTTGTTATAAATCTAACTGTGTGTGCAGTGATATGTCCGTCCTTCAGACTGAGTTGTGTGGATAATGTCAGGTGAAGCTGTAAGAAGAGGGTGAAAGTCTGAGCAGGGTTGAAAACAAACACAGGACTTTCACCTCAGAGACCAGAGTTTGTGTCCCGTGTGAAACCAAAGGTCAGTGCCGACTTGTTCTAACTTATATCCGTCATCTTTTCCTGAACCAACCGAGCAGTTTTGTCTCCTAAATCAAACCAAACTGCTCCTTTACGTCTTTGGTTTATTACCATAGCGACAAAAGGTCACCTGACTATGGATCCGCTCTCCACAGAACCTAATGGTGAAGAATGGCAAATCACCTGCATGCATGAACGGACTTTAGTGTGTTCACTTCTCAGAGATTTTAAAGTGTAAAGTTTAGTTTTTTTTTTAGACTGATTAGCACCACAGTCAGCAGACCAAACCCTGAAACACAGGCTCAAACTGCACTCACTATCTGTAACTCCATCCACTCCAGTAGAAAGCAGAAAGTCAGTAATGAGTCTGTATTCTTCCCAAAACCATCTTTTTATTCTGGCGACTGGACTACGATGAGACCAGGTTGTGATGATTCAGAAAAAGATGTCCACACTCTTCTAAACTCCCTGGAGCATTTCTCGCGGTGCTTGGATCACCGTGTAAGCCTTGACATCTGCACGGCATCTCTCAAACGATAAGCTCACATTTTCACAAACATTTTCACAAACATGCCCACGACCGGTCGCTGTAATTGTTCCTCACGTTCACACTTACCAAGAAGAAATCCCTTCCTGGTAAACAAGCGCATTTGCTCAAGTACTGCACCGACACTTGTGCCGTTCTTGAGTACTTCCACTTTTAGCTACTTTACACTTCGATACAACTACATTTTGGTGGCGAATATTATACTTTTTACCCCCCATATACATTTAATAACTTTATTTGCTAGTGACTTTGCAGATTGCAGCTGCATCAGGGCCAACACAGTGCTTTGTTATATTAATATACCAGCAGCCTGCAGTTTATTCATACATGCGCATTTATTGGCAGAAAATTACTTTTGATCTGAACTAACTAAAGGGCTCTTTGTAAAGCAGATAAAGTGTGTTTTATATGCATATTTGGTCTCTTCTGTTTGATTAAGAAGTCTATGAGGAAACGTGCAGAATTAAGAATAATTTTCCTGTTCAGCTGATATATCTAAACATTTTATTCTGTTTTGAGGGGAAGAATTGTGACAAAAAAAATGGGGGGGGATTTTTTTTTAATTGTCCCAAACAAAGACTGACAACAAACATGTCAGCTGCATTGTCTTCCCTGAGAGATGAATGTGTTGGACATCACACACAATACTAAAACCTGAAGCTGATCCTCATTTAATTAACCTCCTTTTTTTTTCTTGGGGTGAAATCCTGCTCAGATTCATCATAAGCCTCAGCTGTATAGAGTTACACTCTAATTATTAGGCCCCCCTAAAAAAAAAAAAAAAAAAAAGGCCCTGAGGTGCCCTTTGCTGACGGGGCCTGCAGCTCAATGCAGAATCTCCCAATAGAGAGTCGCGGGGCTAATTGGGAGACAGGTAAGGTTACATGTGACAGCAATTAAGCCGAGCGCGGGGCCAGCCTCACGGCCTCGTGGCCTCCGGCGAGCCCGGCGCTGCAGCCCGGACCCCGGACAGAGATCTGGGACTTTATTTTTTCTACTGGGAGAAGGAAAGCCGGGGATTACAGATCCCCATTTTTTGCGTATAGATGGACAAGATTATGTAAGTAACCTCTGAGTTCCTTTAGTTCTGTTTTCAGCTGCTTTTATAGAGAAAATAATGATTTATTGATCAGACGTTTTCACTTTTATTTGACTTAATTTTCTCCCTACATTATTATTATTGTTATTATTATTATTATTATTATTATTATTATTATTATTATTCAACATCTAGGTGCACGTTAATGGCCAAACAAGCAGCATGTTGTGTCATCATGTGTGATTCTGCTGCACGTCAGACGCGTCAGACTGAAGACGCATTACGCATTTCAGGTCTGCGCTGGATTCCAGAGTCGTGGTGAGTCCTCCACTTTATAATAGATTCATATCGCCGAGGGTGGAAGTGTGAGAGCGTGTCTAAACACATTATCAGTGCTCAGACCCCGGTCCCATGCAGCACGGGGCGGTGGGACACCCTCCTCCTCCTCCTCCTCCTCCTCCTCCACCGCCTCCTCCTCCTGGCAGCGGTGTTGTCGGAATTACCTTCACATGACAAATCAAGAGCCGATCTGGGGAAATAATCAGGTCCCCGCTGCTCTCGGCGTGGAAAAAACCCCATTAGAGAACAACACTGTCACTGTTAATTACCGCAGTGGCCTTTTGTGCGCTGCCAGCGACTGTGTGACACAACAAACCGACAGAATCAACACTTTCTCGGCTGGTAAACGATTCAGGGAGTTTGTTTGGCTCGGTGAGAAGTTTGGCACCTTTTGGTGTTATTGTTAACTTTGCGCAAGCTGGGAGCCGATGTTCCCCCACGTGATGTGTGACCTTTCATTTCATCCGTTTATTATTCTGCGCGATCTTTCATTTGGTTCCTTTTTTTGGCACAGTTTAAGCAGAAGCCCTTGAGGTTGTTTTTTTGTTTTTTTTTAAAAATTTTATCTTTTAGTCTATCAGAGAGCGTGAGTGGGATCACCCGCAGCAGACAGCTGACCTAAGATTGATTACGCGGCAGTGCGGCACGGTAGATAAAACGGCTGGTAAACTGTGACCTCCAGTCGGCGATCAGAGGGCAAAACAATAAACAACGTGACATTATATTTTCAGAATGAACATTAATGTTTATGGCATGTCATCAACCAGCCTGGGCTTAAATCTCAGAAGTCTCCTCCGGACATGTTTTAAGATATTAACATTCACAGCAGCAACAACTGAAGATTTCTCTCCACAGAAAATACTGGAAAATATTCCTTGTTCTTCTTTGGAAAACAATCTCAGAGGCTTAACTGCTGCAAACAAATCAGTTATGAAAGTGTATAATCAGTGATGGAATGTAACTAATTACATTTACTTCAGTGCATAGCTAAAGTAATTGTATTTTACTTGAGTATTTCCACTTTTAGCTACCTTGTACGTCCTCTCACACACATTGCATTTCTTTTCACTCCACTACATTTATTTGATATCACACCTTCACAGATCACTCTGCAGATCACATGCTGCTTCAGAGCCAAAGCAGTGAATATTAAAATGAATTATTTTTATCTGCAATCTGATAAAAGTATCACTGATTCAGATCATGCAGGAAAATGTTGATTCTCTGGTCTGATACACCGTTTACCATCATATACTGTAGAGACATACATGTAAATATGTGCATAATCTACTTTTACTGATACTTTTTTATACATTTATTGCAAGAAAAGTACTTTTACTTCAGCAAAAGTATTTTTTAAACATGATATATTTACTTTTACTTTAACTTTTGGGCACTAAACACAAAACTGTGTATAATGGATGGTAACTGGCTGACAAAATCATGCTCAAACTTTCAGAACATGGGGGTGAAAACAGCCTCCATCATTCTGCACACTGAAGCTCAAACATCCACATTAAGCTAACAAAAGAAAAACACATATTTAGCTTAATATCCCTTCCATCCTCCTCCTCCTCGTCACCATCCTTTAAAAGTTGATTTAAAAGATACAACTGGTTGATCCTCCTCTTCAACACAGCTCAGAGTTTATTCAACTTTTAAAACTCATGTAAAATTAAATACACCATGTTTATAAACGCTGCTGTGGCAACAGAAGATGCACATTATTTAATTTTCTGACGTAAAACACTTAAAAGTATCACAACAACCGCTCCTGTCAGTCAAACGCGTCCCAATCAGCCGCCGTCCAATCACGACGCTCCTTACTTTTTAACAGACTTTTGGGACCAATCACGGCCGGCCCTTCTTCCTCCACTTCTTCCGCTGAGGGGAGGGGTTACGACCTTATTTGGCGGTAGTGACCTTATATGGAGCGCCGCCAGGGGGGCAGCCGCCTTACGAGGCAGCCTGCTTGTGACACTTTCCCCAAATTGTAGCGTTGACTCTCGGAGGTGGGACGGACAGTCGGAGGGAGAAGCGAGAAACACTCGAGCGGGCAAAAGATTCGCTCTCTCTGTTTAAGTCTCGTTTCTCACGCAGACGGTCACTGATAATCACGGATAATATCGAGGCTTTGTGCGGGCGGGTAAATAAATATCTCGCACGCTGACGTCGCGATCCAGAAGCTTCACCGCTGCGCGCAAGAAAACGAGAGGAACCAGGATCTCCGACTCCTCGGGACTGCGCCGCGCACTGATTCCGGGAGCTCCCTGGGACTAAATAAACGATCCGCTGAGTGACATGAGATGTGGTCAGTATCAAATCGAGCCTGACATTCAAGAGGAACAATTCATCGTGAGTGAATTCAAACGCGGCGTTGAGCGCGAGGCGGACCGAGACGCGAAACACCGCTGTCTGTTTGTATTCCGTGTCATCTGCCCCCCTGTTGTTCTTTTTTCAGACTCTTAAAGGCAACTCAGAAGTAAAAGATCTGGTCGTGTTCCCCGCAGACCCGCACGCTGACTTACTGGACTGACTTTTCCGAGAGCTTACACTCTGAGGAACAACGTGTTTATGGATTGCTGCGCGGCGAGGAACACCGGGAGTTGTAGGCTACGCGCGTCTGCATCGATCATGTTGATACCTCGCTGTTGCTGTGAACTTTGATAGATGTTTACAGTCAGAACTCACTAACAACACACACACCAGCGATTTAAACGCATCAGCTCAGACACGCTCAGATTTGACCTCTGGAGGAAGTGGGAAGCGCCTTTTCGCCCTCCCTCGGTTTTTTTCTCCACAAGACGTCAGGACGGATCTGTATCAGTGAGCCGGACTCTCCTTCTGTGATTTAAACAAAGACCAAAGTGTTTGGGGATAGCATGGCAATGGTAGTAAGCCAGTGGCCAGAGAACATTTCGGCAGATCCGGGGTCTCAGCTCCAGATTTGCGGCCAGGAGCCCGGCGGGGCACCGGGGACTCCCAACGGTTCCACACCGGGGAACGATGCACTTTCCGGGGACAAGATCCCCAACGTGGACTGCATGGTGTGCGGGGACAAGTCCAGTGGGAAGCATTACGGTCAGTTCACCTGCGAGGGATGCAAAAGCTTCTTTAAGCGCTCGGTGAGGCGGAACCTCTCGTACACCTGCCGGGGGAACCGAGACTGCCCAATCGACCAGCACCACCGGAACCAGTGTCAGTACTGCCGGCTGAAGAAGTGCCTCAAAGTCGGCATGAGGAGAGAAGGTAAGGCCGCGGAGCTGTGCTCTGTAGATGTGTGACAGACTTTTGTTTATTATTCGTATTTCCGTGCGTAAAGTTGTGCGTAATGTTGTTCCGTGTGAAATATCAACCTTAACAGGCCGTTAAGTCTGGAGCCCAGCCGTAAAACATTTTACTGTTTTTCTAAACAAGTGACCGACTCTTGGCTGGAGCGCTGTTTATCTTATTTTATTGCTTTTCCTCAGCTGTTTTCAGCGAAGTATTAAAGGTCAGATCTCATTTGTGGCAAGAAAGAATTCAAGAAAATTAAATGTGGAGCGGAAATTTATTTCACATCGGACATACTTTTAAAAAGAAAAGTGCCAGTGAGGGATTCTGTGCGTAAAATCCGTTCCGTGCTGCCTGTTGATCCATCAGTTGTGTTCTTCGCCACATTCGCTGTTGTTATGGGTAAATAATCAGTCACCACCTGCGGCACCACAATGCTTATTTCACATTCATTTACCAAATCCAAACCATTCACCCTGGTGCGCTCTGTTCAGTTGAAATCCCCCCTTTTGTCCCCCTGGTTTAATTATGCTGTTTGCTCACCGACACCCAGAGCCGCCATAAGAGGATGCCGCTACATTTGTTGTATTGTGTTGGATTAACAACGGGTCAGTTAGTGCCAAAGAGGAGCGCTGGAAAACGTGTTGGAGAGCGCGTCCCTCAGCGGCGACGTCCCATTCATGTGCGCAGCGATGGCGCATATTTTAAAATGTGAACCGAACACATCCAAAAGTTTCTTTCTCTGAACATCTGTGCCGGCAGCGTCACTCACAGACTCAGTTTTTGTGTGTTTGTTCGATGTACTTTTGCTTCCAGACATCGTTTATAGAACATTATTGATTTAGAAGCAACATTTTTTTTTTATGGTTCTGTTTAATTTAAAGAAATTGATAGAAACTGATTAACCACGAGACGCGTGAAATGATTTAATTATCTTGTGAGTGCGTCTCTGAGTCCTTATGAAGATGTCACCAGTCGCTTCTTTAATTTCCCTTTGCTCAGAGGACAGATTAGGGTGAACAGCATCATCCAAGAGAGTCTTGCTCATGGACACTTCGCCAGGGGAAGTTTTAAGGACACACAGCCTCCACAGCGACCCCGCCGCCCTTTGTTCTCAGCAGCCTGAGCCAAATGTAAATACACAGACGGTGGAAATACCCGTCCTCCTCAGAGCCTGAGACGAGATGATCCCTAAAGGGTTCCCGTTAGTGCGCTACTATGCCTGTGTGTGTGTGTGTGTGTGTGTGTGTGTGTGTGTGTGTGTGTGTGTGCGTGCACTGTACACACGATCTTACCTCATGTAAAACACCCGCAAGCCACAGTGACTCGGCCGCGCTCCTTTCCGACTGAATGAACGCGAGGAAATCAACTGTACTGCAAAAAATGTCCGTCTGACTTCAGATGTAAACTTAAATCTTCACACTCATACAGGTGGGAAAAAAAAAAAAAAAAATGAATAAATCAACTCACTCAATTTGTCTTATTTAGAGATAAATTCAGACTCAAACACCTGAAAAGTTATTTTACAACTTCACACTTTGACTCTTTTTGATGGGTAAACTTCCTGTTCCACTAATAAATGTTTAGTTGAAAAAATAAAAATGTATGTCAGTGCTCATCTCACAGAGAGATGTTCAGGAGACAAAAACAGACGCAAGCCTTTAGAATGACAGGAGTTAATCCTGTTATTTACATTATATAACATTATGGTGCGCTGATGGGCTGTACAGAAGTCCACACTGCAAAAATATTCTTAACAAAGCAGCTCCATCTCCTGATTCGTTGAACTTTCTTTCCGATTCATTTCAGATTTCAAAAGTTTCTTAATCATCTTAATAAATCCAGAAAATATCAGCTGATCGAAGGAAATTCTCCAGAAAAAATAACAATAAAAAAACAGTTTAAAAGAGTAAAATTATGTCAGTTTATTTTAAAAGAAAATCATATTTTACCCCTGAAGCTGACATTTTTTGCAGTGCTGGCTTATAGTTGCGTTAAAGGCTTAAATGTGGAGCAGGTCAACTTACATTGGCTGAGCTCATCTGTTGGTGCTTTTGAGGTCGGCTGGATTAAACCGTGTCCTCAAATCCTCTTTGTCGCTGACTTCTGTTTATCAGATCATTCGTCCACTTAGGTCCATTTCTGTTGAGGCGCAGGCACCGTCCAGAATACGACCGAGCAGAGAGAATTAAAGACCAGAGAGGAGAGCCGTGAATAATTAAACAGTGTTTAAATGAGCGGCTGACAAACATGTGAGCATAATTAATTATAAATCATATGCATCTGCACCTTTAAAGTCAGTACTTTGTTTTGTTTTCAGTCATTTCATCACGACTCCTGTTGATTTTTACGAGACAAAAATCACAACAGAAATATTTATATCTTGATTTTTTTTCAGACAAATCCTGCCATCTTTATTTTACTCAGTAAATTGAGCAGCGCTGCATCTTTGGATGCAAAGATTGAGGGTGTCAACCGAACAGTGGCCTTGCTGTGAGAGCACACAGCCGCTGTCGTCCTGCCCAGAGGTCATACATAAGTCATGGTTTACTCTGCATTATTCAGCAGGTTCACCTGAGGTTGTCAAGGGGACGCGTTTTCTCAGTTATGATCCCGGTGAAATATGCATTTGATATTTCCTATTCTCTGTGTCCGGACGATATTCAAAAAGTAACGGAGACGATGCCGTCGGATCGAGTGGATCCGGATGACCCACGAGTGAAAATGGAGTTTGTGGAGCTGGAAGAGTTTGACGTGCTTTTGAATTATTTAGAGGCCTTTTTTTTTTGCTTACTTTAAAATGTTCTCCATGAAGCATATGGGTCATAATGTACTTTCCCTTTCTGACAAAGTCACAGGGAAAGTGTTGGATGAAACATATTGTCGTGGGTGAATGTGTGTGTTGACCTTTTTTTTTCCCTGGTGGCAAATGATGTTAAAGATTATGCATTTGGAAATCAGAGCGCCGTCAGTGATTAACTCGGTGTGAATCAGCTGAAGCTCCGTCGGTTCCTCAAAGAGAAAAACAGCTCGAGTTGTGTTTCGCTCATAAATTAATAACAGCATTGTTTAATATCACTAACACTGCTGCCTGACTTTTCTGTTTAGACTGAATTAATATTTAGCTTTCCGAGACGACACGCTGAAACTTTCATGTTCGCACTGCGTCACTTTCAGAACTTATTCTAAGTGAGTGTTTCTTTTTTTTGCCCCCCCCCCTCAGGGGACGTTTGACCTCTTTCTGCAGACTGCTGTCTAGAACATAATATCATTCGTTGGGAGACTTTTATCCAGAGCAACTTTCAGCGCCATGACAGCGAGCCTTTACTGCACCGTCCTCGGTGGATGTCAAACCCCTGAAACCTTGGCAGCGTTGGTGTCATTGTCTCACCGCGCAGCTACACAGAACCTCTGCTTGTTTCTCTGTCAGCGCCGTTTCTGGGCTGAATGGGAAGCGGGGCGGCAGAGAGCATCAGCCTGACAGCTCCTTTTTGAGCTGGAGTGAACGTTTTTAATTTTGAATCAGCCCACAAGGACGAGCCACCCGACTTCACTGAGGTACTTTGCTGTTGCCGATGAATGCGTGCATACACAACGACGGTGTCGTCTCGTCTGCTGAGTGCGTCTGGAGACACACACCTGGGCAGCTGTGAGCGAATCCAGGCAGACAAATAGAGCGGAGCGATGGCAAATAGTCTCAACATCCATTTGTGGCGCGGGGACGTGTAATGCTCACATTCAACACGCGTAGTGGGAAGGCTGCTGCCTCCTCTGACCCATATTGCTCTCTGACAAAATACCAACAGCGGTTGAGAATATAGGTCAAGCAAAACTAAAGCATTAATAACAGACAGGCGCAAGTCAAAGTCCAAATGTGTGAACCGCAGTGAGTAAATACCCTCACCGGTGCACTAAAGCCTAACAGGCAGCGTGTATTGACTAATCCATACTCCACAGTGGGCTTGTAACAGCCGGCAATTTAGCACCAAAACGCAGCAGTCGGGCCTCCTTCAGCTCTGAAAACCTTTACTTATCCCTGTAATTTAGCTATTGACAAATTCAAACACTTAACCCCTGTCACCGCACTCATAGGCTGAGTCATTATTAGAGGAAAATGGCTCCCATTGACACATCTCTCAGTAGGGCCCAGCCCCCCAGTAAAGCCCTCTGACTTTAATATAACATCATAAAAAGATGCAGAAGAACGAGGCCGTTTTCTTTTTTTTTAAAGCGTTCCGACACATCTGGGTGAGGAAGCTGAATGTCAGAATACTCCACACCATGACCTGTTTCCTATACAGGTTACACGTCTTTTCTTCACATCCCACCGATGTGACAAAAAGTGAACCTAACGTGACCTTCTCAGGCGCCTCGCCAACCGACTCTGGACTGTTTTGCTTGAGACTCGAGTGGCTCAACCTGTTTTTTTGTTTTTTTTGTGTCACTCGGGTCACTTGTGAGAACACGCAGGATTTGTCAGCAACATTTAACCCCCTCTAACAAGGCTCCTCCTTCAGTCTGCCACACGTGCACTCTCTGACACAGCGCTGTGGGGAATCTGTGCGCATTTATATTTTAAGGGATTTAGCTGGTGATCTCATCTGTGCTCTCTTGAGTGGGGTTAGTTGTGACGGTAGTTTGTGATGAAGACGAGGCAGAAGAAGCCGGGACGCATCAGTAAGGGATTTAACAACATGCTTTGTGTCTCCAACAGAGACAGAGACATAGGAGGTTTTCCTGTTTTTAATATGAAGAACATTCCTCTCTGACTGCTGTTATTTAATTATTAAAGAGTCGTTTCCCCCCTGAAACAAAAATCGCATTTCCCCACCTGAATCCAGCCACATACAGTGATTTTGGTTCTACCCTGCCAAGGTAAATTATTAATATTTTAGTCTAGTGTAGTCTTCAGATTGCTTCTTTTGTCCAACCAACATTCAAAACCCCAAAACTCTTCATTTACTGTCAACAATGATAAATAAAAGCAGAAAATCTTTACAGTTCAGAGGCTGGAACCAGCAAATGTTTGACGTTTTTGATTAAACAAATGATTGAAACAGTTGATTGATTATCAAATTTTCTTTAAATCAACTGATCGGTGCAGCTCAACATTACTCAGGTTTTTAGGTCCAATACAGCAGAATGTACAGAACATGCAACATTTGCCTTAAAGTGTCTAAAAATGACCCGACATTTGTAGTATATTTTGTTGAGCTGAGCACTAGCATTGTGCCACATGTTTTCTAGTTTAGGGAATCTGTAAGTGAAGAAGGAAGAAGACAAACAGGGCAAAAGATCAAACTTTAAAAATGAGAAATTACATTCTTGTACATTTCTGATATATGTTGTTCTTTGTGTGGATTTTCTGTTTGGAAAAACACCAGAATTTGTTTTTTGTCAGAGGAAGATATTTTCCATTTTCACTTCCGTCCATTTTGGGTGACCTGGCCCTTTGAAATATATTGCCAGACATACTAGAAAAAACATTTTGCACTAAAACTAGTTTAAAAAGCTCATATAATTCAAATTATAGTCCCCATGTTTACTGCATGATGATTGTACCACAAGCTGACAATTTCCAAATGAAGACAGGCAGCTGAGAGCTGTTTTAAAAGAGCACACACATGCACAGCGTGACACATAAATGACATGGACTTCCTCCTGCTGTGGCCCACTGTGTGGTAAATAAAGAGGAGGCGGGGGGGGGGGGGTGTAAGTGTAAATAAGGACGCAGTGAATCAGAGTCCCAGAGTTGAATTAGGATTACTAATTAATGCAGGAACTGCTTCATCAAAGTCCTGAGTGAGAGAGCGACTGAGGCATCGGCACGGCAAAGCCACCCAACCTCCTCACGCAAACCTCCCCTGCCCTCCATGTCTCTGTCTCTCTCTGTCTGTGTCACTGCTCTCCCTCCCCAGCTCCTGCACTGCCTCCGGTTTTTTTTTTTCTTTCTGCTGCACTCTCGTTCGGTTGTGTATATCTCTGCTCTTTCATGTTCGACAGACACTCGGCTGGGGACGCCGCCAGTCCTCTTTCATATGTTTGCAGATGGCTTGTTCTCAATAATTTCTAAGTCGATGTGAAGAGAGGGAGTAAATTACCTTTCTGCTGCGCTCCATCTTTGTTTAATGTTGTGTCTCTCTTCAGAAGGGTGTGACAGTTCATCTCTAACCGCCCGACAAATATTCATTACTTTACACTGCATTTAAAAAGAGCACTTAAAGACAAATAAAAAGACATATTATGCTCATTTTCAGGTTGATCTTTTTATTTTGGGCCACTACTAAAATAGGTTTACATGCTTTAATCCTCAAAGAACACATCAGTTTTCTCACACCGTCTGAAACTTTAAGCTCCTGTCTCTTTAAGCTCCGCCTCCTGAATCCCTAAATCCCCTCTGATTGGTCAGCTCACACATGCCTGAGACAGCATTCCTAACAACAAGAGAGCAGCTGTGCTGATTCAAATTCTTGCATGCCAAGCTAGCTGTTAGGGTTACATTCAGACAAATATGTGACTCGGTGATGTCACAAAGTTACCAAATTTCAAGGCGGGGCTTCTGATGAGGCATTTCTGTAGGAAGGTCTCCTTTAATGCTACATTTTCAAGCTAGTGCTAATATGTTACAACAGCTGTATATTTTGACCACTTGGCGGCAGCAGGATCAGCTGTAGATGCCACAATGACATAGTATCCCCATAAAAAGTTGCTGTGGTAAAACCTCTTGGCTATTGACACAAGCAGTTTTTTGTTTTGACTCCACTCTGGGGGGAAAAATCTGACTCTTTAGCTGTTTGTTCACTAGCTGGTTGCTAACTGTGACTGGTGCTGAGGAAGTGGTGTACAGTCGGGTTTTCACAGCTATTTTTTTTTTTTTTTTCTTTGGAGATCAGGGAATCAAAACAGTAAAGTTTACTGTCCATTAACCATAAATCAGAATGAGCTATTGATTATAGCAGCTTCTAGCAGCTTTAATGGAAAAATGAGTTGAAGTGTTGGACTGAATGTGACAACATTATAGATTTTTTTTTCTTTTTTTTTTTATCTGGCAGCACAAAGTGTTTCTGTAGAATAAACAAAAGAAGAACTTTGTCAGCGCTTGCACAACAGCACACAGTGAAATAATATGGACCGTGAACTTCCTCTCGTGTCTTTTTCATAGACACGAGTACACTTAACATTCAGACAACAAACACTGCTGTCATTGCAGCTTCTTTTTTATTTGACAAAAGCCGAAACCATTCTATCGTGGAGTATAAGGTGTCGTCAGTTTGAAATTAAAAGGTGTATTTTTCAGTGTTATGACATCCTAAAGCCATGTTAACCACAGAACTGTTGTTTTCTCAAACATGAGAATTTTCAGAATAAAAGCATACCAACAAAATGAGCGTGTCACCAAGTTATCACTCGGTATTTGGACGACACATCGCTTTGTTTGTCAGTCTCTTTCTCCTCTCTTTATCTCCAACTCTCTCCTGGCTTACACATTAGCTCCTCGCCTCTCCTATCTGACTCTCTCTGGGAGCTTTGACCCGCTGCAGAGCACTGACCCGCAAGTCAAAGTTCAGGGCCAAAATAAAACGACGGCAGCCACATGGACGCACTCTGCCACGGTGACCTGTGAGCTGGATTACACCCATGTATATTTATCGAGGCCTCCAGTGGCACAGACACACACACACATACTGTTCAGCCATGTGTCTGATAACAGAACTTGTTAATTAATCTCTCTATGTCTCTCTCTGCGCGCGCACACACACACACACACACACACCGACTCGTCTGTGATGTGGAGACGCGGGTTCACGCGAGGTAAACATGTTTATTTCCGCGCTCGCCAGTGGAGGCTTTAGAAAATGGAAAAGCTACTTATTAAACGCAACTGTTGGACTGAGCCGAATCTATAATGCGTCTGTGTTGCCCTGGCACCGTGACCTTTTAGTCCAAATGTTGATAGGCCTTAATTGTATTTAGCTGCTGTAATTCCACTAACAGTCTGACCCAGAGGCTAATCCAGGGCAGCCAGGCAGCGAACTGTGCACTCCGCCAGCTGCCATTTGCTGAAGTGGCATTTCGAAAGTCGCAGCTGAACTGTCCCATGGTACCTCTGTTTGTATGCGCTTTCTCCCCAGCTGCCTCGTTCTTGTGCCCTCGTTTAATGCTACACAGGATGCCGTTATGTTGTCTTTGTCTTGTATTTTTCTTTGGTATCGGAGTCGCCAAGTTTTAATGCTTTTTGATTCTCCTCTTACTGTCGGCTGATGAGCTGTCATTTACATTAAGCTAAGCCACCAATTAAAAAGCAGCAAACAGCTTATGGCAAGGACTCAAATCTGACTTTCTACTCCCATCCCCCCTTTTATTCTCCGTCTCTGTCCCTGACCCGCGCTTCCTTTTTTTTTTTTTTTTTCATCCTCAGGCATCTGTTTCTCTCTAATGTCATTTCTGTCTCGCCGGCTCTCTGGCTGCCCTTCTCTATGTCAAGATCCCGCATCTCTCCGTCTCTACACTTGTCTGTCTTTCCCTCTATTCCTTTGGACCTCTCCACAATCACCGCTCGCCCTCCCTTCCCTTTCTTTCTCCCCGCTCCTCTGTTTCGTCAGCCGGCTGTAGGCGAGGGAAGAACAGAGAGCGATGTGTCTCCGTCAGAGGCACTCAAGTGCTCTGCCTCTCAGCCACGAGTGACCCCCCACAATGAGGCTTTTGAAAAGTCAAGGGGATCAAGTAGATTCTCCACCGTCTGCGGGATTAAACACTAATCGATGTGAGGGCAAATTAATAGCCGCGAGTTTCACGTATCAGAGACATGAAAGGCAGCAGAGCGGTGGAATTTGTGAAGCTTCGCCGGATTCGATAAATTCTGGAACAAAGTGTTTCACAACTTGTGCAGAGCATTAGTGAGAAGCCCAAAAGAAGGAGAGAGCGAGCTGTTCATCCCCGTAGCCAGGAACAGATTTAAACAGATAAAAATTGTGCTTTAAGATGAAATGCAGGGCAGAGTGACAGTTTGAGGTTGCCGGTGTGCTCTGACTTAGATATGGACAGTCGGGGAAAGTGGCTTTCTAGACCGTCCTCTAAGGAGCATGCAGAATCAGTCCTTTCAGGAAGTGGAAGTACAGATTCTGACTTTTGTACATCGTAGGAAAGGAAGGAATTTAGGTGATGTCATTGTAAAGAGGCAAAGTTCGTGTAGGAGGAGGTCAGAGGACCCTCCCCACGCCTACTCCCTCATGGAGTCTAACAGAAGGCAGCAGCAACCTCTGCTACGAACTTCTGTCCCTCCAACGGAAAACAAAGTGTTGTACCTTTTCGTAACTGTGGCTAATGCCTGCCAACTTTTCAAAACGCAGGAGATGTGAGGGAGGTCCGACCCCATCGAAATGTGAGTTCAAGGACCGTTTCCTGCATTCTGGTGGCATTTAAAGAACGAAAAACAACAAAATAATATGTAAAATGCAACAGTATTCTTGATGACGATGCAGAATAATTCTCCCTCTAGTGCGAACTTAAAAAAAAAAAATCTTGGCATCGCGATGAACAGAAACACTCGACGTGGTGTTCATTTTAAAACTTTACATAAGAGTCATGAATTCTTCTCTCCAGGGCGTCTGAAATGTGTTTAAATATTGTCTTTTCTCTCCATTTCTCTGTCTGTCTCTCACTCACCGAGGACGAAGAGACACATCAGTACAACCGACTACACGCTGTACGGCACCAGAAACGGGTTAGGATGACTAAAATTTTCATAAATTGGGAGAATTACAGGAGAACTGTGTCAGAGTCGGGAGGGCTGCCAGTTGTGCCGTAGTTGCATGGAAAAAACATTTCTTAGTTTTTTTTCACTCTGATGTTCATGAGCTGCATGGTTTTTTGCAACAGTCCCTGTCAGTCTGCAACACGTGTAGAAGAGTGTTTACGTGATCTTAAGTAGAGGTACTGGCATAGAACTTGTGTTTTGTAAGAAGTGGCGTTGCATGTGGTCAGTAAATCAGCCTCGGTTGGAGGGTTTTATAACTCTTCCACTTCAGGCTAATTGGTTTTGGGTGGGGGGGGGCACTAAGTGTGACGGTCCCTCAACATGGATGTGCAAATGGAAGTGGAAGTGGAAAGGGACTAGGGGCTGGTTTGAGCAAGTCCCAGCGAGTCCTCCCAGCAATACAAGGGAGACAGCGGTTCATTTCAAGGATAATCATGTCCTCGATCGCTCTGTAACCCTAACCACGAGATTATTACTGAAACCACAACAACAAAGGTCCCCGAAACCTCAAATAAGCACTTACTTCAACCCAGACCGCAATGTTTTCATAAACCTTGACCAAGACGTTTCCGTGCCTCAAGCTAAGCGAACCTGTTCTAAACGGCAGCGAGCAATATAATTTGTTTAATTTGGAGGATCTGTTGAGTTTCACAAACTTGCATCACTGTGTGATTAATCAGTCTTCCACTTCACAGTCAAAGCACATCTGAGTGACCGAAAAAACATGTCTGACCAGGTAATCTTTGCACTGCCGAGCTCCGGGACCGCTTTCTCCCCCCCCCCTGCTGCTCGGAGCGGTGTTTTATTTTCGTGGGTTTGTGAAATCCAGCAGCGACAGACACGTGTGGCTAATCTGACGGCCGTCCTTTCGCAAAGCAAGACAAGAGCGCGAGTGACGAGGAATGTCCCATTGTGCAACGTCTTTGTGACACGCAACACCTCTTCATAGCCCAGCCGAGCGAGACTGCGCTGTTTGCCAAAGGAGACCGCATTCTTTTCCGGGAACACGGGTTGACACAGGTTCGCAGGGAGAACTAATAGTTGGAGGTCAACACCTTTTGTGCGGAGGTATTTTCTCTCTGCTCGGAGGACGGGGCGAGAATTAAAGGCATTTTTATAACGCTCGCGAGTGATTTGACCTCTCGTTTTGTCAGACGCGCCACGGTGCGTTCAATTGACACAGCTGCTGTGTGTGTGTGAGGCGACAGGTGATGCAGAGTTGAAAAGCATTTTCCGAACCCCTCCTTCTCCCTTTTCTTCCTCCCACCCTCCCCACTCTCTCTCCACCTCCCGCCTCCACCTGTCTCTTTATGTAAACCACCGCTCTCTATCTGAGGCCTCATCTCAGGCTACATTCAAACATATTGAACTCTGCACCTCTCTCCCCCC
>JARJLU010002538.1:134803-174891 GCA_030272975.1 Sparidentex hasta | reverse complement strand
TGAACTTTAACTTATTTAATAATGAAATGCAGGTGGACAGCAGCTGAGGTTTGTCTTTGGTCAGAGTACAACACATTTGTTTTTGTCCTTCAGTATCACTCCCATCCAGCCCGAGTGGTGTGCAGAGGGTGCAGTGCTGCTCAGTAACATCCTCTTACCGTCTTGTCATTTGGCTGCTGTTGCTGCAGCTGCTTCATCAGCAGGCTCCTCTTCTTGTCTTTGCACCGCTTATTCTGGAACCAGACCCGGATCACCCGCGGGCTGAGGCCGGTCATTTCAACGAGCTGCTCCTTCATGAGAGCGTCGGGCCTCGGGTTGGCGTTGTAGCAGGTCCGCAGCGTGTGCAGCTGCTTCTCGTTTAGCACCGTCCGGACGCGGGTCGTCTTCTCCGGCTGTTTGTGGACGTGAGGCCGCAGCGCGGGCTGCCGGGCGGAGATTGGTTCTGCTGTTGGGAGAGGACGGACAGACAACCCAGAGGAAGATCAGTCAATCAGTGAAATGTGTGTGCAGAGAGGCTTTACACTGACAGACATGACGTGCACGGAGAAGACACACTCGTCAGGTTTATGCAGGTCTCTCCCGCCGCTCCTGCAGCGCATGATGCTGAACTTTGGTAATGATGAGTTTTTCTTCCATCACTGTCACAGAAACTTGTCTGGCTTAGTAGCTTTATACCATTCTCCAAACACAACGCTGCTGACCTTACAGGCAGGCGGAGGACCTCCTCAGCGTCAGATCAGCCGGATGACAGTGTGTTAATAAATCTGTTTAAAATGGGCTCGTCATAAAGACCCTTTAGATACAACTGCAGTCTAACATATCTGCATATTTGGTTTGAATGCAGGAGAACACTGCGGCTCTGACTGAACCTTCTGATGGTCCAAGGTCGAAACGTGCTTTAAAACGCACCAGGGCGAGCTGGCGACACACCAGGCCAGACAACCCCAACCAACCCCCCGCAGACACGCGCTGCGCGGCGCGGCTCGGCACGTGAAGCCGAGTTAAGAACAAACGCATCCCGGACCCACTGCCGGGTTTTTTTTTTCGCACTCCTCAGCAGTGATAACTTGCTGTAGGCCTATTTCTGACAGCAGCGCCCACTGTATCTAATCTAGCAGAGCCTGGAATGACTGGGCAGCGGGAGGACAAAAACCATGTTCCGAGGAGCAGACAGCAGAGCCAGCTCAACACCAGCAGCTCCTGCCGTCAGTGGGTCCGTTACTGTGCCCTCAGCTACATTATGATCCGGATAAAAGCCAGTAAATCACTCAGACATTACACTCAGGGTGGAAAACACTGCGTCTTCACACAACTCTGTGACAAGGTGAAAAGCAATAGCAGCAGCCGGTGTGAATGTGAATCACCGCAGTCTCACGCAGAGTCAACTCGGAGAAAGAGTGTATTCAACGAGCACCCGACCAACATCCAAGCAGGGGAACAAACTCCAGAGCTCGAGGAGAAGTCACAGCCAGACACGCAAAGCAAGTTTCAGTATTCCACCAGCCAGAGTCCTGGCGGCCTGTCTCCCACTCCCCGGGATGTTACCTGCCATCTGCAGCGGTCTGGCTGGGTGCAACGGGCTGAGCGGGTCTCCGGTGCCCAGACTGGCCCGTTCTACCACGTCGTGGTCGGCCCGACAGAAGAGCCCGTCCTCCCGCAGAGCGAACTCGTCCCCCGGGATGAGCTGCCGACTGCACGCCACGCAACGGAAACATTCGATGTGGTAGACCTTGGAGCGGGCCCTCATCACGAAGTCGTTCTTGCTGAAGCCGATGTTGCATTTAGCGCATTTAATCCCGTATAACCTGCGACACACACACACACAAGGTCCGATCACTGCGACTGCAGGAAGCACAGCTGCCATGACCGAAATAACACGACCGATCATTTTATACAAGGACAACAAAAATATAATAATAATAATAATAATAATAATAATAATAATAATAATAATAATA
The DNA here is from genome assembly GCA_030272975.1 of Sparidentex hasta. NCBI lineage: Eukaryota > Metazoa > Chordata > Actinopteri > Spariformes > Sparidae > Sparidentex > Sparidentex hasta. Next base: position 172,933 of record JARJLU010002538.1, on the reverse strand, counting down.
ATAATAATAATATGCCTCACGGTTTCAATTTTAAACAGTCATACGTGATTTTTCTTTACATCATATTTAATAATTTTAAAACAGTATTCACAGTTTCATATAATTATCTATTGTTGCTATAATTATTATTGATAGTAGTGTTATTGTTTATGACGTAGCCCACCTCGTCATAATATCGTTAGAGTGAAATTAATTTTGGACTGTAGCTTTATGTACAGTGTGATCTTAGAAATACATGTGAAGCAGAAATGTTGTGGTGAGACAATAAATGAAGGCCTGCTCCAGCTGTATCCAACCTCTGCTGACGAGTTGTAACCACACCAAATTAGTGATTCATGTACAGGCTTTGTTGATATTATAATTAATATGACTTAGAAAAAAAAGTAAGATTTTTTTTTTTTTTTTTTTTTTCCATTGTGTTTTACAAGTCCATCTGACACATAGCATGGCTACGATCTGATCCGAATCATTAATTAGCCAATACATGACTTATGAAGGCCTGGTGTAGAGTGCTTCGGTTTTTTTTGTTTTTTGTTTTTTTTTTTTGTTTTTTTTTTGCTTTTGCTTTTTTTTTTTTTGTTTGTTTGTTTGTTTTTTAAAAACACCCGATAAACGTGAGTGAAATATTGATGTCTTAATGATAACAGGTGTCGTCGCAGTAAAGATGATAATGTTCGTGCTACTGAAAATCATTTAATCCACTGAAAACAAGTCTGCCTGTGTCTGAAATCACTCCGAATATTGTCAAACTAAAATGACGAAATATAGAATAATAATAATTCCAGTCTCCGTGCGGCTCCAGCTCCTGTCTTGTATATGAAAGGACCGTCCCGTCCCGTCCCGTCCCGTCCCGTCCCGTCCCGGCCGTCCTACCTGATGTAGTCCCGTTTACAGTACGTCTTTCCGTCCCTGACGAAGCACGTGCAGGACTCGTCCAGGTACTGGCTGCACTCGGCACATTTGAGACAGGCGGCGTGCCACTCCAGGTCCGGGGAGACCCGCAGGATGTACTGGTCGTGGATCTGGTTCCCGCAGCCCACGCACAAAGACACCAGCCGCTTCTCTGAAAGACCAGCATGAGCAGGACACATCACATAACCGGCCACAGCTGTCCGCTGACAGACCGTCTCATCTCGTAATGTAGCCTACCAACTGACCTAAAATAATAATAATAATAATAATAATAATAATAATAATAATTATTATTATTATTATTATTATTATTATTATTATTATTATTATTATTATTATTATTAAGCTATTGTTTCTGAATAGCCTGAATGAAAAAGTCCACCGGTCATATCAGATTACCTCAACCTTTACTGACACTTCTATCAAATTTTGCATTTTTTGTTTCCAGTGACTTTTAAAGGCCATGAAAGATGTCCTGTCTGCAGCATCGCACACAACTAATGCAACTCTTGAGTTGTGATGAATTCACTCGCAGCATCGCATCCAAACACTGAAAAAGTTTCTTACTTTTCGGCGGGTCCCCCATGTCTCCCATGTCCACAAAGTAAGGCGGTGTTGGGTCCACTGTCACAACGGGCTGCGGCACCTGGAAGGCTGGATGTGTCCTCCGCTGCCGGGCTGCCAGGCCTGGGGCTTTACTGTCCGGCTTGGAGAGGGAGTGTGTGTATGTGTTAGTTGCCGGTGTGTGTGGAGCTCTGATCCTGACGAGCGGTGGGGCTGACGTAGGACAGCAGAACGTCATCTGCATGAGCAGCTGATTGGCTCCGCAGACCCTGACCAGCACTAACCACACACGCACGCAAGCGCGCATACACACACACACACACACACACACACACACACACACACACACACACACACACACGCATACTTGCTCCTCATCATTTGTTTTCAGCGTCGCTCTGCTCTGTTTTCTCTTATTTTTTTCGTTCGTTTGTTTACATGATTTTCCATAAAAGGAAATAAAAAAAACTTTAATTAAAAGAAAAATGAATGTATTTATTTTCTCTCTGTGGTCCAGTAATGATATAGCCTAGTTTAAGGAGGTCTTATGCCGCTGTCAGATGAAAACCTCACAATAACTTTTCAGAAACTCAGCCTTGTGAGAGATTACTCTGGAAAGCACAACTTAAAAAAGAAAAAAAAAAAAAATAGACTGACTATGTAGAATCTTAGGGGAACATTTAATCCCCAAACCTTACGAGACATATCACGAAAATATGCACATGCGTGTTTTTCAGCAGAGAACCGCTGATAGTATGAGCCCTAAATCAGAGCGGGGACAGGCCAGGACCCGCAGGAGCAGCTCTGACACACACCAACACGCCCTCTTGTGTCTGTAACCTACTGGCTCCGAAAACATACAACAGTAACAGACAGAGGACACTTCTTGCAGTGTTATTAAAATCAATTTGCGCATAAAAAAGCACAATAGATCAATACAATGAAACAGAATACATGCAGTAGATAATGATAGGGAAGTGAAAAAAACAAACCTCAGAAGGAAATGTGCAGGAGGAGTGAACAAATGAATAGATAAATAAAAATACAACCCATCAGAGTACAAAGACAAACAGTTAAAATAGCATGACCCATCTGAGGAGAAGATGATGCACTGCTGAGCAGGCCTGTCAAAAATGCATGGATAGCTTCTTCCTTGGAATCTTACGGATAATTGTGAAAAGTTTGTTCTGAAAATGGCTGGACAAAGATTATTGGTTGACCTTGTATTATGATCATGGATTTGGGAATTGAACTGAAAATACATTCAGTTGTGAATTGACTGAAAAGCAAACAAACAAACAAACAAAAAGTTTTCACGTGATTTAAAGATAGGGAGCATTTACAGAAAGTGGATACTCGAAAAATGCTAGTCCAGATATTGTTGCAGTAGGAGATGTAGGGATAGCGCCAAAAGATGTCACATTTCCCTGATGACTCCGATATTGTTTGTCATAACAGAAACAATGGTACATGATTTTTAAGATATATTAAGATATATTTGGCAATATGTTCATCATGGAATGGGATTTTGATTTGTGCATTTCTAGGCATAAACATCATGTATACACTTTCCTTTGTTTTGAATGATAAATTGTTTGCTTTCAACTAGGTGTAAACTTTACTCAAATGTGTGTTCATTTCTGATACTATTACTTTTTTTATTTCTTTAACAGATGGAAAAATATTTTAATCATCTGTGAACATGACGAAAAAATGTTTGCAATAAGGTCAAGTTTTAAATCATTTACACGAATAAAGAAATGTAAAGTTCCCAGGATTGATCCTTGTGGCACCCCACAAGAAATCAAGCTATAATCCCATCATGAATCACAAATTGCTTCTTGCTGATAATTAGCTTCTGAACCATAACAAATGTGTTCCACTTAAACCATAAGGATACATTTTCTGTAATAAAACAACATCACAGTTAGGTGTATAAAATGCCTTTGATAGATCAACAAGCACCCCAACTGTAATTTCCTTAATTTCAAGGGTTTTAATGATGCTGTCAAAAAGTTGTGTGATGGCCACTGATGGTGAATGAACCCATAATGATGGGCATTAAGAATATTATTGTCATTAAACTATTTCAACAAGCAATTGCAGACAAGTTTTTCTAATAGTTTGGATGAACATGGCAGAATAGATATTGGTCTGTAATTTAAAAAGAAGCATAGATCATCTACTTTAAAGAGACATGATTTTAGCTTATTTAGTTGATACGGAAAAAACACCCATTTCAAGAGAGAGATTAAAAACATGAAGGAGCGGTTCAGTGGTGTATAGAAAGCATTAAGTATTGAAGATTTCAACTCACCAAGACCGAGGGCAGTTTGTTTGTGGATGATATCCACAAGCTCACCCCCACTGATGGGAGCGAATACAAAGGTGGAGGAGGGGCTTTTAATTCAAGAGATAGACAGTTGGGTCTGTGGTATGTTGTCTGCAAGTGAAATACCAATATTCACAAAATACATTATTTTGTCAACCCCTTAGGATTTACTTGAACATCAATTCAATCAGTTTCTTTAATTAATATTCATTCATCATCTTCAATACTGTTTTTATATCTTCCCAAGAGTAAAACAATCGTATTATGGATACAGTATTTAGATGACCTCAAGAAGTGATTACATCAGTTCAAAATGACCAGAGAGGATCAGTAAAGTAACCCTGACTGAGATTATGCTTCTTGGCTAAATAACATTTCAAGCAATTAGTTAATCATCATTTGCTGGGGTTGATGGCTTTTTTTGTCTTTGGACTGGAAATGCCTCATCAGAGGTATTAAAAATACACCATATGCAACTTGAGCATCACGTTCATCTTCGACCACTGACCAAGTGGCTGTGAACAACCTGTCAATGAATTTGTTAATATAATTAACATGTAGCAACTTGGGGAACAAGATGAAGTACAAGAAGGTGGCCAAATAAGTAACCAGGTAGCTCAGGGGCACAACATGAATTTGTTAGTATATAAAGACAAGACATTAAGATGGTCATTAAATTGAGATGACTCACCCATGACATGTTTTTTTTTTCGTGTTTGAAATCTTACCTTAAGCTTAGAAAAACAGTTGGTGAAGCAATTGATAATGGAATTTAGCACTATGAATAATGCCAACAACAATCTCCCTGTAGAAAGACTCAACAAGGTCCAAAAAGACAGCCTTGGCTTCATCTCCAACTAAAGCAACACGATCAGTGCGAAGGGAAGATGTTGAAGAGTTGCTTCAACAAAGAGAGACCTCTGCCTCGGTTAGATCTAAAACAGGGATAGTAACTATAGCCACTGACAGAAAAAATAGACACCCCCTGGTTATTTCACCAGGAAATAGCCAAGTTTCAGTCACTCCAATCACCAAAAAGTTAATGGGGAGCATGGCAAGGTAGTCAATAAAGTATTTTGGTAGACTGCAGGTATTAAGGTGAAAGAAGTAAACACTGTTTTTATCAAGAATCTTTTTATCCATGCAGAGAGACTTTAAGGAGTCCTCAAAAAAATAGGACAGTTCACTGATGCTGTACAGTTTGATTTCACCTCTGTTTTGCTCCCAAAAATCATACCAACAGGGCTAGGTGATGCATCAATCGCATATTTTATAGCGGGCTTTTCTACAGTGGAGACTGTTTTCATGAGAAAAGCTATGCCATCTGTCTTGTGTTGCAACACAAAAAACGATTTTCCTGACTCGTGTTTTGGGGTAAATAATGCATTTCAAAATTACTAAATTTTGTTTATATTTGATGATTGTGGTTGACAGTTAATGCTTAGTAAAAAGTTTCAGTGCCAGTGCCAAAAGTGTACCTTTTACGACGTAAAACAATTCTATACCAAGAGTGAGGGTGTCAAGGTTCACTTGTTGAATAGGCAATTGACACATTTCATGTAGGCAACAAGAGTTGGAAATTAACTTAATATTTGCTTTTTTTGTAAGTGTTTAATAAGTGTAAAAATATGTATAACCATTATATATTAATGGCTGATTAAAGAAATTTAAAGAATAAAACATAATTATTTGAGATGACAAAAGAAACTTGATTGAGTTAATACTACATTTGATAATGAAAGCAAAACTAAATTGAAACAAAACTTAAGCTATATTGGAACACTGGAATAAAAAAAAAATATCACAAATATGGGAATATACAGGTGGAGATAACATTGAAAGAGAATTTTTTCAGTGTTATGATTTACATTTTCTACTGTTGATGGTCAGACACTTCTGTCAGTGCCCTGTGTGACTGAATGAAAATCACAGTTTTTACCACACATGAACTATTCTATATGATTTTGCCCAAGACAGCCAGTTTTGGTCATGAATTGGGTCCCATATCATACCTATCACCAGACATGATGTTGACATACGTAGAAGATTTTTGCAAAACCCCGCAAGACATTCACTGCACTTCAGTAGTATTAGCACTTGCTGTCATTCACTCACCCTCAGCCCTTTGTATTACGCAATAGCATCAGTCACATGGAGGCCACTTGGTGAGCAGAGGGAAAGTGGGCGGGGGAAGAGCAGGGAATTAAAATGAAATGCATTTGCCCTTGTACTCTTCAGTCCAAACTATCATGGAGCTGTAGTGCTATACTGCTTTTTAAAACACAAGGTTCATTTATTTGTTATTTTACTACATTGATTGCACAATGACATTTAGTTAAAGCTCCTTTGTGCTACACAGGGGATAAACTCTTTTTGGATAGCTTTGGAGTGTTGATGATGAATTGAGTCTCACAGCTGGTGGAATGGAGCTGCTCTATAGACTTGTTGTCACCCAGCAGATACTTGTGTATTTTTTTTTACAGACGACAGCAGGGTGAACATACTGTGGCTAGGTGGGTGTTGTCATTTAGTTTCCTTAGTGCAATGTGAAGATATCTCACATTACCGATGTCTCTAAAAGCTAACAAGAAGTTGGCTCTACTCTAGCTTTCTAATGTTTTCTTCGGAAGTAGAAGAAATATTTTATTTCATCTATGTATCTGCTTATTTATTTCTAACCAGGCTGGAGATGTGTGGTCACTGATATCTTGATGTACCACTCTGCTCATTATTGTTTGTAATACGACTGATGATGGTGGTGTCGTCTGCATACTTCACAAAAGAGTCCTCTTAATGTCTCGGCGTCATGAGTGTACAGTGTGCACACAGCCTTGCTGGGAGGGAGGAGCTTTGACTGCCAATCCAAAATATTTGGGGTTTCTGGGGCAGTCTAATGTCCAGTTGCAGTGTGCCTCTAAAGCCCATAGTGTTTTCCAGTCAGCTTCATGGGCGAGATTGTATTGGCTGCTGTGCTGAAATCAACAAAGAGCATTCTAATGTTGTTGTTATAATCCTGAGTGGTGTGTGAAGACCCCAAGAGAGTGGATGAGGCATCCTCTGTCGATCTGTTGGTTCTGAAAGCATACTGGGGAGGGTCCAAGCTTGCAGTGACACTGACTTTGATGTACTGAAGAGCAAGTAGCTTTATTTATATTCCGTTACATAAAATGTGTTCAGCTCATCTGGCAACGAGATCTCGAACACGATGTGACGCGCTTGATCTCCCATCAGATATCTTTAGAGCTGTTGCTGTTGAGGTCCCTCTAATGTCTCCTCTTGCAGTCTTGCTCTGGCACTATTGTATGCTTCTTCTTCACCTGACCAAAGATGCAGCCTTTTTTGTTGGCTTTGGATAGAGCCCTCACATCTCCATTCATCCAGGGCTTCTGGTTGGGTGAATGATTGTACTGTGTTTGTGATCACCAGATCGTCAACACATTTGCTGATATTAGACAATACTGGAGATCTACACCAATCAGCCACAACATTAAAATCACCCACAGGTGATGTGAAAAGCAATAATCATTTTGTTACAATGCAATGTTCTGCTGGGAAACCTTGCGTCCTGGCAATCATGTGGATGACACTTGACACACACCATCCATCTAAACACTAATGCAGGCCAAGTACACCTGCTCATGGTAACTGCATTCTGCAATGTCAGTACAATGCACTCTGACAAGCAACACAAACTGCTCAGGAACAGTTTGAGGAACACAACAAAGAGCCCAAGATGTTGATCAGGCCTCCAAAGTCCTCGGATCCGAACCCAATCAAGTATCTGTAGGAAGTGCTGGAACAAGTGCAATCCTTGGAAGCCCAACCCCCCTACATACAGGACCCAAAGGATCCACTACCAACATCCTGGTGCCAGACACCACAGGACACCCCCAGAGGTCTTAAGACCATGCATTGACAGGTCAGAGCTGTTAGATCTGTACAGGGGTAACCTGCACAATAGTAGGTCGCTTTTTTTTATGTTCTGGCTAATTTGTGTATGTTCTTCAAAATCAACGTTTGTAGTCCTGAGATGCAGTATCTCCGTTTAAATGTTTTAACTGTTGGATTGACCCTCTTGATCAGTTAGGTAGTAAGTAGGTAGTAAGCAGAGAAATATGGTCTGATAGGCCAAACTTAGGACGTGGGAGGGTTGTAGCTGCCAGCAATATTTGGATACATATGGTCCAGGATATTTCTGCCTCTGGTGGTGATCTGGACATGCAGGTTTGATTTAGGTTAAATTATTCTTTGGTCTGTTTAATTCAAATATCCCGCTACAATAACAATTCCATCTAGTTGTTTTGTCATGTTGCTGATGATGACATCACACAATTCCTGCAGAACATTGTTTGAGTTTGCATCCAGAGTTATGTAAACAGCAACAATATAAACACTGGTGAATTCTGTGGGCAGATAATATGACTACTTTGCATCACAAACCTCTTGTCCTCTTGTCCTGTGTCCATCCAGTGCAATAGCTTTATCTGTGCAATAGCCTCAGCTTCAGCCTCATGTCAGTTAAGATGTGGGCAGAGCAGTATCTGATTTCCTGTTGCTGAGTGAGCCCGAGTTGCACCTCATCTACTTCATTCTCCTGCAAATGGACATTAGCCAGCTGAAGGCTTGGTCGTGGAACAGCTCTAGCTCCAAGACGACAAGAATATCTCTGCCAGTGGCATCTCCGTAGCCGCCAGTCACTGATGTGTCTTTACCTTGTCCTGTGCACCACACTGCAAGATTGTTGGTTTTAAGCTACATGATACAAAATACATGTATTTGGCATTTTTTGAACAAGAGTTTAAAACATTTAATTATGTTAGAGTCCTTGAGTCCTTCTACATCTTCTTTTTTAAGTGTTTCACAGTCTCACAGCCTGGGTAAAGGAGCTATATCGTAGCCTGATGCTCTGTGGTGGTTATAATCACCTGGTATAGAGCCTTCTGGTCCTGGGTGGTGCACAAACCATGCCAGTTTGACATATTTCCCGTCAGGAGGCTTTCTATTGATCCTCTGTAAACGCTGACCAGAATCTTGCACCTTAATTTAATGTTCCAAAGTTTCCAAGGGAATTAGAGCCTTTATATGTGCTTGTTTAACCAGGGCCGTGACGTGTGATGACTAAGATAGGTTCTCAGTGATGGTAATTCAAAGGAACCTATAACTGCTCACCTGCTCCACCTCAGCTAAACTGATGTAGACAGGGGTGTGTGCATTTACCTCCTTTTCCCTAAAATCAACAGTAAGTATCTTTATTCTCTGTGCATAACTCAGCAAGATTGTTTATTTCATCTAGATATCGTAGTTGATGTCAGGGAGTGTAGTGGGTGTAGAGTGTGAAAAGGAAGGGGCTGAGCCAGAGCCCTGGGGGGCTCCAGTGTTGAGCACTAACATAGAGGAGGTGTGACTGCCAGTCTTTGGAGTCTGTTTGTGACGAAGTCCAATTTCAAGTTCCAGAGAGTTGTGCTCAAGCCCAAATTGTTTAGTCTGACAATCAGATTCATGGGTGAGATTGAGTTGAATCTTGAGGTGAAGTCGACAAACAGCATTTGGATGTAGCTGTTCTTATTCTCCAGGTGTGGATTCAGGCTAGCAGGGATGTTGTCCTTGATATGCTATAGAACCAGATTCTCAAAGCACTCCATCCATCATTAACACTAGACACAGAAGACTCAGTAATGATGATGGCTGTCTTGAGGCAGGACGGAACAGTCTTCTGTCAGCGGGAGATGTTGAAAATGATGTTGGCACGTTTTTCAGTGCACGGTCATGTATTCTGTGGACCCGCAGCCTTATTCATATCTTATATCTTATCAGTAGGATTTTTTTCACATCCGCTATGGTTCCTGATGTCTGAGTTTTTGTTGAGGAGATCAAAGGGAAATTAAAATGTGTTCCGCTCATTTGGCAGCGTGGCCTCATGCATGATGGGGAGCGTTCTGCTATTTTAGCCTGTGATGTTTTGAAGTGTTGTTGGTGTTGAAGTCCCAGTCACTGCTATTATTTCCTCCTTGCCTCCTTGCCATCTTCTGATTAGGGGATAATCATTCTGTCTTCATGATCTCGACATGATCAACACATTTGCTGAAAAATTATATTTACACCACTGGAAAGACCATTGTTCTCTACTTAATCCCCCAGCCCCCCCCCTGCAAATTATTTTTAACATAACATTTGAAATAAGGGTTATGGTTATGGTCCAAAAGTTGCATATAGCAACTATGCTATATTTATAAGATAAGGCTGACATTATTAGATATTTTTTTCATTGTCAGCTAATCTCAGAAAAAAAGACCAAAACTAGTAAATGTTGGCTGCCATTCAATACTCCCTGACTCCCCCGTCTGTGGGAAGCAAATGCCCATCTTAGTTGTCAGCAAACAGTACTCAAACACAAGAAATATTTGTTGGACACCAGATTCTGCAGTGGACACATACTCCGGTTTTGCTTCTTCAGGAGTTTTGCTGTCAGTGAGAAGATATCACTAGACATCTACTGTAGAATATCATTAGACATATTACTTGTCAGGTAAGCGATAGATCCTGGTTCTAGTTTAAACGCAGCTCACATGACTTGCAGATCAGTGATGGGATCCCGCTCCAGTCTCCTCCATGAAAGTCTGGTGTGAATCACAGCAGTTGTCACACTGATCTGAAGCACTTTTTTCCCATGGCACTGAACAATGGCAGTGGACAGAAATTGTTGTATATTATTGGACGGATTACGTAGCTTGCTAACATGAGAATTCTTTGAATGTTATAATGTTATTATTAATTACAGTAAGATACATGCAATGTCATGTTCTTATTGACAGTGCCAGGTCAAAACAGAAAATCACACTGCAAAATTCATTGGCACATCCTTTGGAAATAGGTATTGCTGGAAAGTTGTTGATCTAGTGTGCTCCATCGATCCTGTTTGACAATTGACAGCAGGTCATGCTAAATATCTTCTGTGTTGCAGTTTATACTTCACGAGATTGTGTAAAACAGGGTGTCTTTCTCAGTTTTGCACTGTCTGGCTTTCCAAACCTTTGCAAGGCCAGCAATTTCAAGACCAAGGCTGGATTTCCAGTGGTGAAAACCAAACTCCATGGGGGCTCCAGACACCCAGGGAGGTAACATTATTAACTGTAGCTGTTTGACAACATGCAATACTGAACTTGAAATGTAGGCCCTGTGTCAAAAGCTACTTTTTAGACCTCCATTATTTCAGTTGACATCAGCCAACTGCCTACTGTGTGTACGTGTCCTTGCCCTTGGTCAACAGCAAACATTTTTTTCAACCAAATTTGAATTTTTTTGTGAAATTTACTTTAGCTCCCTGAGTAAATCCATTGACTGCATCAATTATATTGAAATCAATTAGTGTTAGTTATAAGTGCTTGTCTGGCTGGGCCATTAGTGTGATGGGACCTTAAAGACTACATTCGTATGAAACATCTGCAACCTTCACCTATTGACTCACTTCATCAGTAGTGCTATAGCGCTTCCTATCCAAAGTGGCCGACAATATTTCCATTCACACACACACTCATTTAAGGTTCAGTACATCACCCAAGGGGACCTCAATATTATGCCAGAACCAGGATCAAATCACTAACCCTCCGATCAGTGGGTGACCTGTTCTACCCCCTGAGCCACAGCCACCATGTGCAGTTAGAAGTCATGAAAGCTTGAAGCTGCATAACTTAGATGGCAGACAGTTTCTTTATTTCCAATTTCAATGTTGCACTGAGCGGTGTTGGGCTAGTTATTCATAAACTAGTGCATTGCCCTTAGGAAGTATGTATTCCTATAGAAAAGTGTGAGGTTAAGTATCTTTTTCATGGATGGCCAAATGAGGTTGTGTTTGAAGATGGGATGTCAGGGATATTTAGGTTTGTTGTGAAATGTGATATTCCAGGGTATAATTGGCTGTTTTTGACTATTTTTGATTTTGCCATTATATTTCACCTTAAAATCTATTTACCTTGCCTTGTTTGGTGTCATTATTTTCAGCACAACCTCACATGTGTGACTGTACAGTTTTTTTTTTCATTGTGACATACTGTATTAACACTATGGACCTAAAATCACAAAAAAACATAAAATCTGGTTAGGAAAAAGTTTGATTTTTGTACTGTGAGAACCACAAAAATATTTAATGAACCATTTTTATTACTTATAATGCAAATATAAATTGTTGTTTGTGAAATTTGTGCATAAGTGTTTTAAATTTACAAAGTTATATGTGACTATTTACATTTAAATGCAAGCAATGCCTCAGGATCAGGCCTCCCTCAGCTCTCCCATCTGCTCCACATTCAACAATCTCCTCCTTGTTTTGACTCATTAAAAACCAGCTCCACTACACACTAAACACACTACACCAAACACTATATAGCACACTAACACTACACTCCAAACACACTGTTGTTCTGTAGCTGGGACAGAATATAGGCACTTATGTTGATTTCTGCAACCACAGAGCTATTTGCGTGTCTAGCTTTGAGTGACGACATTGTGAAACACTGCTGTCTCACTGCTGGACACACCAAACTTCATCTCGGGGATGAACGTCCCCCTCTCAGATATCTCCCATCACCGTACAGAGGTCGGCCTATGATAATGACTCCTTTAGTCACGTAATGAAAGGAGCTGAATCTGAACAGCCTGTAGGAGTGCCGTGTTACCAGTGGGTGGGCTGCAGAGATCATGCAGGAATCACTTGTTTTCCTCATTCTGGGAGTTGGCAGGCTCAGGGAGGACCAGCTTATACATGTAGAGATGAGAGAAAACCTGTTTTTTATGATATGGGACCTTTAATAGAATACCAATTTCTTCGCAAACAAAGCAGGCAAACGCCTCAAGCTCAGCCATGTCTCATCACATCTACGGGAAGTAGAGAGTGTCTGACTTCATAGCAGTGCTTGTATCCCCGCCCCTGCAGTCACCAGCAGATCTGCCGGTTGCAGGACGTCAGCTGGAATTCAACTTGAATGTGCCTAATGCTAGCGGAATTTGTAAGTCATGTATGAAATAATGTATTAACAGTATCATTGTAGTCCAAACAAATCCGACATTGCACACCCTTCAACCACTCAGCAGCCATGTTGAAACTCTAAGATCAGTCTGATACTGATCTGCAGAGATATTTGAGGCACACACACACACACACACACACACACAGATTTCTTGCTTTTATAGAGAGATTTGTTACATTTAACTAGATGCTATCATTTCAAAATCAAAGTTACCTTGCAATATTACTGTCTATGCAGAGTAATGTGTTACTATCACCAACTATTACACGGCTCTTCTTAATGCTGTAGAATGCTCCATTCACTTGAATGGGCCTTCCCAACATTTGGTGGTCAATTATTTTCATATAATTGACCGTTACTAATCATATTTGACCACTGTCAAGGAAAGTGGCCTTTTTGCCTCTGATTCTCGTATTTCGTAGTACTCCGCTCTCTCTAGAATCTAGAGTAGTCTGGTCACTTATCACCCCTGCATATTTGGTCGCTAATTGACATCAACTCATCTGTAGCCTACCTCATATTGGAAAAAAAACGTACTCCTCAGTCACTAGTATAGATGAGTTTCACAGTAACTTCAATATTTTTGGAATATACAGTGATTTCGGGTCTTGGCAAAAGGCTGTGTTATTGTCACCGGTCAAGAAAAGAAAAAGACAGGCAAGCAGTGACGAGAGTGGAGTGAAATGGCACAAAGTTTTGGATGACAGAGACGCTGATAAAAATGTTTTTAAAAAAGGATCGACATGCACTGAATACCAAAAAGAGCATGGTATGGGCTGTGTCAGTTTTAAAAGACCGGTCAGAGGACTTGAATTTCAGCGGCTGATTGACCAGCTGCATTCAAAGAATGTTCTGTTCAACGTCTTTGTCGTCGGTTTGGTGAACTATATTTCTCTGCTGAAAAACATTATGAACAGTAACAAATCAATTGTAAAAAGACACACTGTGTGAAGTTTTTTTCATGTTGGCAAGTAGCCGCGTAAAGCGGGATAATGTATTGAACGGCAGTCATTATCAGGAAAATAAGTCCCAAAAGAACGAACTGGACCCCGTCAAGAAGCAGAGGGGTCTGATTCGTCCTGTCAAGACTTATTTTCCTAATAATGACCGCCATTCTGTACATTATCCCTTACATAACTGCTGAAGTACAACTATGAATTATCAAATGGAAGAAGGTAATACTGTTTTTTTCTGTTACAGCGTCAGATTAACCTGGTCCCTTTTGACCTTTAAACCTGTCTGTCCAGGCTCTAAAGCAGTCTGTTAGGTACAAATTCATGCCATGAAACAATGAAATAGATTGGCTTCAGTGCAACCTTACTACCCACCCATACACTGTTGGAAAGGGAAAATGACTGGCTACACATGGGTGATTGATTTGTTTATCGCCATTAACAGCTTATTCTACAATGGCGGCAAAGATACATGAAAGAGCCAATTGGCCTTCCAGGGTCTGTCCTGGGGTGAACACCAAACAAAAAAACATGGGGACACTGTTGTAGGCAGCAACATAAAAAAGTGGATTCTAAAGGATTACAGTTACACAGGAATGCACGCAAATATCATGTCCATGTTGACAAAAAAGTTAAAACGTGATATTGTTGTGAGCTTTTTCAGACTAACTTAGCTTAAACAGGTCGCTGGCGATCCAGCAGGTCAGACAAGATTGTATAAACATCTAATGCACTTAATTGCTAGTGGTAACGCATTAGTGGACATACTGCAATAATATTACCGCAAATCCCATTAGAAATGTGTTATATTACTCTATTACTGCTTAAAATAAATTACTGTAATGTGTCACTAACATTGTTTTAACATCTTACGTCCTTTTTCTATACTGTGCATAAACATCATGATTTGGACTTGCTGTGTGGGTTTTGTCTGTGCTCGGTGTGTGTTTTTTCACCTGTGTGTTTCAGAGGTACATTTCAGAGGCTGGGCCAGCGACACATCTGATCAGCAGCTCCAACTTGAATACCCTAGTTTGCTCTACTCTCGTTGCCAGATTGTCTTCGACACCATAACATGCTAGATGGCCTTGAGTCCTTGCTATACTGTTTTGCCTACATGTGTTTTTGCTCTTCTCTTTGTTTCTCCTGGACCTCTCTAGTGTTGGTAACCTCCAAGCCTCGCCTTCTCAAGCCACATAGCCTCCCGCATTTCTGTCACCAGCCTCGACTAAACCTTGGACCTTCAGTGTCTCACTCTACCAGTGTCTGTGCCTGTGTGTCCCCCCTCACTACTTTGTCAAAACAAAAAGTCAAGCATACTTTTAACCTAAATTGTGTAATATGTTGACTAATTAATAAACCCCCAATATTTATTTATACTGAGTGACATTTGTTTCTTTATCATAATTAATGAAAAGTATTATTAGTGCAACTGCATTTATATGATTATTTGAATCAAAAGTAGCTTCACTGTCACATAGGCCTACGCTTACAGAACAAATATTACTGCAAGTGCTACAGAATATCCATGAATTATCAGTATGCACTACTACTAACTGGTGTTATAATTCAGCATGACCATACAAGGTCTAGCAATGTTACAGTTTTCAATCTAATCTTAATTCAACCTTAGTCAGTTATCCATGGCTATACTGTGTGTATGAAGACTTAATTGTTGTTGTTGTCCATTTCAAAAAGCAAATATAAGCAGTGCTGCTGTTTTTTCCTGAACACCCTACATAGTCCTCCATTTCCATAATTCTGTCACATGTTTAGAATATAACAGCAATAACAAGCTAGCCTCGACCTGAGTGACCTCTCACTTTATGCACTTCCCTCCCAGTTCTCCTCGGCCTCTCTCATAAACTCTGAATGATGCCTGTCAAGTCCTTCACTGTCATTTCAGGCCTGACTGGGACATTTCAGCAGATATTCACAGTCACAAGCGTATGCTGAGGCTGCTGTCTGTCCTGTCCAGTGGTAGGGAGGGGAGCTGCCTCCCCTGGGTGCCCCCTTGTGCCCCACAGACCATATGGCTTGGCCTCGCCCCTCTAGATGGGTGAGCTGGTCTATGGACCACCTGAGGCAGCAGGAGCTCTCATAATCACTGTAGACAAGGGCCACTTGACACCAGGCTGACAGATGGTGCTCCAGCACTACTACCCTGGACTACTGCTGCTGCTGCATGTGTATGTGTGTGAGTGCGTCCGTGCATGCGTGTGTGTGTGTGTGTGTGTGTGTGTGTGTGTGTGTGTGTGTGTGTGTGTGCACGCATGCATGCATTCTTGTGTTTGTGTGTGTGTGTGTGTGTGTGTGTGTGTGTGTGTGTGTGTGTGTGTGTGTGTGTAGATTGAGAGACACAATAAGGGTGATGATGTGTCAGGGGTGGTTAAACATGATGGTGGCAGCCTGGCTTCCTTTGTCTCTAGGGCAGCCGTAGCCCTGGGCTATGACTGCAGGCACATTTCATCACATATAAGGCGCAGAGCCTAAACAACAAACAAGCACAACATTGCTGTGACCCATCTAAGTATAAAGTCTTTTTTTTTTTTTTTTACAAACACACAATTTCTTATTTCCAGTTTTGGCTTTTCAAACTCACTTATCTTGGTGATCAGTCAAGAAGAATTCACACATTTATGCTAGGAGTTATTACTGAAATGCTTTGCAGAAATGCTTTTTAGCTTTACAACTCTAGTCATAGTTTTTCCGCAGGGTCACACTCCCAGGGGAATGCTCCTTTGGAAGGGCAAAAGTCCATTCCCTCCTGCCCACCAGCATAGGAAGCAAGTGATACATTTTGTTTGGAACCAGTTTTATTTGTCAAAATGCATGATAGTTGTTGTGCTGAGCATGAACAGATGAGGAGATAAGCCTGGGCTATGCTTCTACAGAATTCCGTCCAATAAAGAAAACACAGAGAGGAGGAGATTGTAGGTCTGTGCCAT
This sequence comes from Sparidentex hasta, assembly GCA_030272975.1. Taxonomy (NCBI): domain Eukaryota; kingdom Metazoa; phylum Chordata; class Actinopteri; order Spariformes; family Sparidae; genus Sparidentex; species Sparidentex hasta. The sequence goes on along the minus strand of JARJLU010002538.1, from coordinate 156,201 downwards.
AAGACATACCTAAACAATGGCCTATATCCAAATACACACATATTTGCCCATCAGAGTTAAGCTCAAGTGAACACAAGAATATGCTAATTAATTATTGTGTTTTAAGATATGACTCCCATCTGTTTGTAATTGTTTTGACGTGGTTTGTTGTTGTGTATGGAGGCGACCAACTGCACCAACATAAAGTTTGCATGACAGTACAAGACGTGATCTCCCTAAGGGGGCCCGAACCAACTCCACCTACTCCCAATTGAAGCGGCATGTGCTTGATCACATTATACACAAACCTAGTGACAACAAAGTGGAAAGCAACAAAAAAAAAAATAAGAGGAGTTATCCCTCGAGAAGTGAAAAAAAAAAAGCAAAAAAAAAGCAAGACAGTGGTAAATTGAGTGAATAAAAACATTACATATTACATTATAGTATTATATTATATAGCTATGCTGCTAGTATAGTCTTTTCTTTGGGGGAGAGACACTTCAGTAATGCCAATTTCACTAAATGTGTTTTGTTTACTTTAGGTTTAGATTTACGTTAGCTAACATTAACTTGGCTAAAAGAGCTCTGCTGGCTGTGATTTTACCGAGGCGAGCATGCACAGGTCATCTAGGAGTCAAAGACAAAACAGTCAACTTGTCAGCTAGAGGGCTGAAAGAATGTAGAAACTAGTCTTTAACTTGGTCTGGGGCATTGCAACATAAGTAAACATGGTCTCTGCCATTTCTAGAGTAATGTTTTGCCAGCCGTTTTATAGGACACCAGAGAGTGATTTGGAGGGGAAATAAGCTAACATTAACTTGGACAATCATTTTTCTGCAACATTAGCCGAGTGACTAACTCTTAAGCTATGACGTTATGAAATTAAGCTGCAAAGAAATATTGACAAACTGAAATCTGTATATTTCCATCATGCTGTAAATGCAAAAATGTAAGGAGCCACAGAGCTCTAGCACATACGTTAGTTCCTCTGTGTTGGAACTATGTTAAATTACATTATCCCTATAAACTGAAATGTAAATAGTAAACAATGAAAGCAAAACTATGCCCAAGAAGAATATTCGAAAGTTGAATTTAAGAATTCTAATTCCATTATGTGTAAGCATTTTAAACTGATGTTAATAACATGTTACTGTGTTATAAGTATCACTTTATTATCTTTCTTCAGGATCATCCTGTGAAAGTATAATTTATGAAGTAAGTGCAAACCACTGAGTCACTGTGCTGGTGAGCGCAGACTTCTGCAGGGCAGGTGACAGATTTGTTGGCAGTGGCAGGAGGGTAACTTTGAAAATATAGTACTTTACATATTACTAGTTACCCTGTTAAAATATAATAAGCATTGCAACCTGTGTAAACACTTGATCAAAGTAATTTAAACTATTATTCATTATTGAAATTCTTTTCCTAACAAAGGTGTTAAATGTACATCTTAAACACACATGGTGTAGCAGGAATTATTTGTTTTTCTGTGACTGATTGCTGTTTCATTGACTTAACTGTAGATGTTTTCGAAGGTTTGACATTGACCATTTTGATGCTGACAGCATTTTTCACTGGTAAAAGTTTTGCACTCAACAGTAATGTTGAGTCCTGTTATGATTTATTTTGGGCAAATGTTACATTTCCAGCACTGCGCAGCATTCTTATAAATTCTATTCTGATAAAGACACAATGGGGTTGATGTATAAAAGCAGCACCTAGGCATGCAGACTGTTTCTACAAACATTTGTGAAAGAATGTGTGTCTCTCAGGAGCTCAGTGAATTCCAGCATGGTACTGTGATAGGATGCCACCTGTGCAACAAGTCCAGTCGTGAAATTTCCTCACTCCTAAATATTCCACAGTCAACTGTCAATGGTATTATAACAAAGTGGAAGCAATTGGGAACAACAGCAACTCAGCCATGAAGTGGTAGGCCATGTAAAATGACGGAGTGGAGTCAGTGGATGCTGAGGCACAGAGTGCACAGAGATCGCCAACTTTATGCAGAGTCAGTCGCTACAGACCTCCAAACTTCATGTGGCCTTCAGATAACCCTAACCCTAACTCTTCAGAGAGCTTCATGGAATATGTTTCCATGGCCAAGCAGCTGCATTCAAGTCAGCATCAGCAAGTGCAATGCAAAGCATCAGATGCAGTGGTGTAAAGCCCGCTGTCACTGGACTCTAGAGGAGAGTGGAGATTATAGTGGAGATGCATTCTCTGGAGTGACGAATCATGCTTCTCCATCTGGCAATCTGATGGATGAGTCTGGGTTTGACAATTGCGAGGAGAACAGTACTTGCCTGACTGCATTGTGCCAAGTGTTAAGTTTGGTGGAGGAGAGATTATGGTGTGGGGTTGTTTTTAAGGAGCTGGGCTTGGCCCCTGAGCTCCAGTGAAAGGAACTCTAAATGTTTCAGCATACCAAGAGATGCTGGACAATTCCAAAAGTAGGGATGTAAGTAAGCAGCCTGTTTTTGAAACGTGTCCTTTAATGTCTGCATTACAGAGGCAGAATGAGATGTAGTGGCAGTAGTACTCGATTGGCCAGCAGACCCTCTCTGTGAAAAAAATTAATAGAAAATGTCATTATTAATCAGGGGGCCAAGCCCAAGGGGCCGAGGGAACGCATAATCAAGCATACGCATTTCCTCGGACCAGCGGTGCTAGGAACCCTACTGTAATTGTAAGGATTATTAGGGCCCGAGCAGGGAACCTGCAAGTTTTTCACTCATAACTCCCACTTAAGAAGTTGCACATTATTAAACCTCATCACTATGTGTTCCCTGCATTCAGCTGAATTGTTTGGTGTAGGCCACGCCCACTTTTGCGCTAACTTTACATTCGCAAAATCGCAACAAATGAAAAACTTATTTTTTCGAACTCCTCCTAGGCAATTTGAGCAATTTGCACCAAACTTTGTGTGAAGCATCTGTGGACCCTCCTGACAGTTTTTTTTTTTTTTTAAGTATTTTGATAGTCCATAAAATGCCCAAAATATAAAACAACAAATTCCTCAATATTTTATTGAAAGCAGACAATCTTGCACATCTTAACAAAATACTGTCTAATTATCACGTAATTGCTCATAATTGTGTTCCATGGACTGATGAGGCTTTGTGTAAAATTTGGTTCAAATCAGCCAATAGGTGGCGATCTGGTTGCAGTCTAATTAGTTTGAATGGAAAGTAAATGGGAAAATCTTAAAATCCTCTTCAAAACTCATCAATTTTCAACCTCTTCTTGTGCTTCATGCTTTGAGCTACAGATACCATTCCACCTTTTAAAGAGTCAGAAGACCTTGAACTGTTGGCCATGTATTCAGTTTTTAAAAATCTTTTGAGGTTTTGAAATCATCACAGTTTTAGTTTAAGGATTTTTAGGCCGTCTCCTGATTTTATAATGGGTGTGTACTGCTTAAGCTAGAGGGCGTGACATCATCACTAGAGTGTAGAGCAGCTGGAAGAACTGAAGAAAAAAATCTCTTCAGCTTGATTTGGATCCCACATCTTTAACTTCACATAGACACTATACAGTATAAACAGAAATCAGTGGCAGCTGGTGACTGAAAAACCTGGAGAGGATAGGAAGAAAACCAGTCCACGGTGTCATGTTATTTTATACAAGTCAACTACTTATCCCTACTTCAATGAAAATTAAGCAATAAAACAATAACTTACAAGACTTCTTTAAAAAAACATTTTATTAAATGGCAAAAGGCTGTTGACATTAGGACCATGAGAGAGGAGCAGAGAGCAGAGAGGCTGTTGACGTCAGGACATCAGGACCAAGAAATGTACAGTGGGGTAATATACAAGACAACAAAAAAAAAAATATATATATATATATATATATATATTAATGTGTACCTCTTCCAGAATTTGATCCCATGTCACCTGTGGGGCAGGCAACTGCTCTAGCAACTGTGCTACCGCAGCAGTCAATGTGCATTCTTCACGACAGCACATGACGTCACACTTATCACTCATCACAATCACCCAAAACAACAGTGTTGCTGCTCTGTGTTGTGTCCCGGTTGTGCCGCTAACGTTATGTCCTCCAGCAGGACGAACGAAACGAAAACTATGAATTATCTTTCTGACTGCTTCTCTCTGATTTCTCCGAAAAGTTTTTTTTTTTTTTTTCTTTCAGAAATTTGCTTATAACTCCTTTGAAACTGATTCCAATATCGCTGAAAACTCCATATATTGATGATGGGAGAGTCGGACCACTGCACAAAGCCTTTTCCATTCCAGCATATCCATTCATCCCTAAATATATATATATATATATATACTGTATATATATAATCATAAAAACATTGTATATCATTGTATAATTGATACTGAGATTTGCAAATGATTTATTTCAACCAGTTACTCTTTCTTAAAAAAAAAAATCTTCCTCTTGGCTCTAAAAAATAGAGGAGGACCAACCTCCTCTGCCTCTATGGATGAGCCTACTATGATAGAAATGTAGGACATCTTGTTGGCTTTCAGCTGATGGTCCTATTTCAGATGTAGGACTTACACTTTTGGTTGTAGAAGTCCTAGCGTGACAAGCACCCCAGCAGCTCCCCCATAAGCCGTAATGTTAATTTTGAGCCTAGGTTTCTCGAGGAGAGCAGACAGGACTTGTTTTGTCTCTCGCTCTGCCGCTGTCATTTTTTACTCTCCAGACATAAAACATGACATCACAGATTTCACCAATGTCTCCTCTTACTCAAAATATAAATATTTACATTACATTTTTTTCGAAACTGTTCATCTTATTAAGCTCTTTCAGCCCTCTTACTTTTTAGCTTTCATCATGCAGCACACCCCATTAGTTAATCAGTTCTTTTCTGATCTGGCTGGATTCGCTGGATTTTTTTCAAGATCTCCCGAGAGAACCAGCATGCTTGATAGAGTGGTGGCATACAGACTCCCGAGCGCAAGCACAGTAAACAAACTGTGCCGTGAACACTGTGATTGAGCACGAATGTGACATCATCCAGTGTTTTGAAACCATCAGGGAAGTTTGAGCCTACCACTGTGCGGGAAGCTGGAGGGTTTGTGAGGCTACTGGATGATGATACTTTCCTGAAACTATTTCATGGCATTATGCCTTGTGTGGACACTTTCTTCAGCCAGCTCGAGAAGTGGACCATCAACTCAGTCCTTGTCCAGGGAATCATTCAGCAGTACACACAGTTTTTCTGACTTCAGCATACATTATTTAATCCCAGCGGGAGCAGGCCACCAAATTATAAAGGAACAGCTTCTTCATCACAAGGTGTTGTGTGTAGAAGCCCTGACGGCAGCATGCCCCAAGGTGCTTGGACTGCAAGTGCCCGTTCAACGCTGCTTACAGCTTTAAGTTTTTTAATTTTTTTCTGGCTAGAAAGTGGTGCTACAAGCTAAACCGTGCAAGGGAGGGCATTGCAATTTGGAAGGTTGGTCCAGACACCTGCAAATATCTCTGATACAGAAAACTACATATATCCGCCTGCAGGGGGTGCTATAACTTAGGCCAACGTGTTTTTGCCTATAACTCTTACACCGTATGTCACACATTCAAAAACCTTGTATCCCGAGATTCCCTGAATGGAGCTGAATCGCTTTGCGATAGGACAAGCCCACAAAGTTGTTTTTCACTAAATCGCACTGGGAAACCTACCTTTTCTAACTCCACCTTGGAATTTTGCTCGGTCAAAAAATGCGCAATTTATTAACGAACAAATTTCTGTAGCTTGCTATAAAAATGTATGGAATGTTGTTTGATATCTCAGTCAAACTAAATGCTATTAACACCAAATTTGAGATCCTTGGTTGCCATGACAATGGGAAGGGATGAGCTGAATTTTGCGAATTTTGGCCACTAGGGGGCGATAAAAAGATGGGAAGTTTATATCTCTTGAACGGCTACACTCGAGTTCTCAATGGGCCTGAAAATTACCACCCGACCTGACTCGGCTGGCAGGTTTTTAAGCCCAAACCGGACGCAGCCCAACAGACCAGCATGAATTGTCTGCCCGAACCAGGCCTGAACCCGACACCCTGCACGCCTGAATTGTTTTGCAAACCTTATATCCTTATGTTCCCTGAATAGAGCTGGGTTTTCTGACATAAGACACGACCACTTCTGCTACAAATTTCGTTTGCTAAATCGCCATATATGCAAAACCTACTTTTTCAAACTCCTCTTTGGGATTTTGTCTGATCTGCGTAAAACTTGGCATGTACACTCTGCAGCTGAACCTGATCTACAGTTTTCAAAAGAATTTTGCTCGTTAAAAAAATGCAGAAATTATTAATGAACAAATTTCTGTAGCTCACTATAAAAATGTAAACTGTTTGATATCCCAGTCAAACTAAATGCTATTACACTAAATTTCAGTTCCTTGGTTGCCATGACCCTGGGAAGCGATGAGCCAAATTTGGTGAATTTTTGGTCACTAGGGGGCGCTAAAAAGATGGGCAGTTCATTTCTCTTGAATGGCTATTTTTACGAAATTTGGTCGGTATGATGTAGGACCAATCCTGAGGCCATATCTTGAAGGTGGTCATTATTGGTCAATATGGGCATGGCTTAGTACAACAAATCCAAATCAGCACACATTCAGACTTTTGCACTTCCAGTACACTTCCCATTACAGTGAATACCATGGTTCAGACATTGGCCTGTGTCCTCACTTTTGCCCTGAGCCCATTATCCTTTGGGGCAAACTTTCATGCTTCAAGGTGGGAGCCACACATGTAGAAACCATCCGCTCATCTTTTCTGCATGTCTTCCTTTTCTGGGGCAGTGCTCATGCGAGCCAGTTTCATCACAGTCTTTGATGGTTTTTGCGACTGCACTTGAGAGTACATGCAAAGTTCTTGATATTTAACGTACTGACTGACCTTCATGTCTTAAAGTAATGATGGACTGTAGTTTCTCGTTACTTAGCCGAGTGGTTCTTGCCATCATATGGGTTAGAACAGTAGTCAAATAGCACTATTAACTTAATTAACCTTAAATTAACCCTACCTTTGCACAACACAACTGATGGTCTCAATCACATTAAGAAGGCATGAAATTCCACAAATTAACTCTTGACCAGGCACACCTGTTAAGTGAAAACCATTCCAGGTGACTACTTCATGAATCTGAATTAAAGAATGCCAGAACTGTGCAAAGCTGTCATCAAGCAAAAGGTGGCTACTTTGAAGAACATAGCATAAAATACAAATCATATTCTGGTTTGTTTAACACTTTGTTTGTATACTGCATAATTCCGTATGTGTTCTTTCTTAGTTTGGATGTCTTAAGTATTGATCTACAATATAGAAAATATTAAAAATAAAGGAAAAACGGGACTTCCGGTTATGGAGTGCTACTGACAGTGACTTGGCTCGTCACTGACTTTCTGAGAAAATACTAAAAGAAACGACTAAAAGTTAACTCAAACTCACTTCTATACTTGGAAAAGTCCTGGGGAAAATATGACATGAAAAACAACAAACAAGGACAACAGTCCGCGAGTGAAACGGCACAAAACAACACAGCTATGACCGACCCTAGCCAGGATGCTAACAACAACCACGAGGAGGCTAATGCTAGCGGACTGTCAAATACTGAGATACTGAATGCAATACGCTCTCTGAAGAAGGATTTCGGCCAACAATCAGCTGACATGCGAGAGGCTATTAACAGCATCAAGGGAGATTTGTTGTCCCAGTCGAGGAGAATTGGCAAAACTGAGGAGAGAATATCGCATGGGGAGGAGGATGTCACCACTCTCCAACAAAATGTTAAACAACTGGAAGGTTCAACAGAGATGTTGCGCAATAAAATCCAAGATCAAGAAGACAGGGCAAGACACTCTAACCTGAGACTGATCACTCTCCCTGAGAAAATCGAGGGCCCCGACATGTGCAGTTTTCTGGAAAACTGGCTTCGATTGTGATTAAGCGTGCACACCGGATCGGCCAAGCTAACACAAGCCGGTCTTCAGTGCCCAGACCAATTATTATCAAATTTCTGAACTATAAAGACCGTGAAAATACACTCAAAGCAGCCAGGAGACAGAGGGAGGTGCGCTACAATGATCAGCGGGTCAGCTTTTTTCCAGACCGGTCAACTGAGACCCGACAGCATCAACGTCTATTCGCTGGCATGAAGGGGAAGCTCTGTGCCCTGAACATCCGCTACGGGCTGCTCTACCCCGCTCAGCTTGTTATCACCCATTACGGCAGGCGCCTTGTCTTCACGTCCGTCTCCAATGCAGAGGATTTCCTTCGCAACATTCCATCACAACATTCCACCGGCACCGGCACTCCACAGGAATTCCCAAGCTCTGAGAGCTGATGAGTCTATTTTCTGGAATAAATGTAGTAAATAAGGTAACGGTTAATCTGTAAAACGCCGGTTTTCAATATGTCAGTGAGCCCTATGACGCTGTAGCCTATTAGTGCATGAATCATGTTGCTCCTGATTGTGTAACGTTGATCATAACCAGAGTTCATTACTCATTTTGTAGTTCACATGTACTTCGTTTGGGAAGTGCATGAAGGGTTTTTGGAAGGGAATAGGATCTTGGTGCTACGTTTTTGGTTTTGTCTTTGCAGTTTTTTTGGTCAGGTCTTTCAAATGTGCACCTTTGTTTTAAATACAGATGACTACTATCAACATCTCATCAACAAACAAGAAAAAATTATCAAAAAGTTGATGAGTGACCTAAACTTGACTTATATGATAGGACGTATAAATATTATTAAGATGTCTGTCCTCCCCAAGTTTTTGTATCTTTTTCAGGTGATTCCACTTCCCTTGCCTGCCTCTTTTTTCTCTACCCTAAAGAAGAACTTTACCTGCTTCATTTGGAGCAACAAGCGCCCTAGACTACGTCTTCTCCGGGCAGCCATATAATACTTTCATACAACAGAGGTTCCAGCTTGGGTGAAGATAGAAAATAATGCAATAGAACTTCCATTGTGTCAGTACCTCTATTCATCGCTAGCTAAAATACTTGGAAAACACACACAAAATCCTTTCCTCAAAAATGCTGTGATAGTGTGGCACGAAGCCCACACTTTTTTAAATGACATCCCCAAACTGTCTGGTTTCACACCTATATGGAGAAATGAAAACTTCACTCCCGGGAGGCGTGATATGGGATTCACACAATGGATGGAGAGAGGATTAGGTAAAATAAAAGATCTTTATGATGAAGTTTTTTCTATGTCATTCACACAATTAAAGAATACATTTGACCTACCTGGGAAACATCACTTTAAGTACATGCAACTAAGAAGCTTCATATACTCCCAGATTAAAACTACCTCAGAACCCTCATTATCTACTATTGAACAGCTCCTGGTAAACAACCTACATGACAGAGGTCAAATATCCATCTTTTATGGTTTGCTATTAGCAGGTTCTAAAGAAAACTCTCTCTCTTATCTATGTGTGTACGTGTCTTCTGGCTCAAACTCAAACTATAAACACAAAATGCAAACTACAGTATAAATGGTTGCTTAGAGCTTATATCACCCCTGTTAAATTGCACCGCTTTGATCCTAATATTCCTGACTACTGCACCAAATGCATGGAAGAAGTTGGTACCCTACTACATTGTATGTGGAGCTGTCAAAAACTGCAGATATTCTGGGAAGAGGTTCTCAACATAATTTCAAAACTCACAGAAAATGTTATTCAAGTTGAAGCTAAGATATGTTTGTTACACATATATCCTGAGAATTTCCCATTGACTGTAAAACAACGTAAACTAATTATTTTTTGTCTGTTGCAAGCTAAACGTGTGATTGCTTTAAAATGGGAGGAGATCCAGCGACCTACCGTGGGCCAATGGATTACAGAGCTGTCATCTAATCTGGCACTGGAAAAGCTGATTTACGTGGCAAGAGGAAAACTTGAGGACTTTAACAAGATGTGGTCGTCTTTTCTAACCTTCATGAATAACCTGAATGTGCAACCTGGACAAGATCTGTTGCTGCCAACTTTATGACCTAAAAATGGCTCAATAGTGGTTCCATGGTTGGAGTATTAGTACTGTGAAGTAGAAATAGAGATGTAGAGAAGAAAATGAAATTTATCAGTGGATTAAGTATACTGAAAAAAATGTGTTTGAAAGTTGTGTGATTAAAAAAAAATAGGATAAAAAAGAAACAATACATATCCATTCAATAATTTAAAAAAAGCAGAACTCCAGAGCACGGGAATGTCTAGGAAGTCAGAACTTTTGGGTCTTACCCTGGACCTCTGTAGGGGGACCCAGGGATCCTTCCACAGATTATTTTATCTGGCATTATTTTGATGGTTTTTTTTGCACCCTGTCCCCTGTGAATTTTTTATACATGAATAATGAAAAGTGAAAAATGTAAATGTCCTCAAAAAACTGTATCTTCTCCCCATTATCTGCTTCTTTGTACTCTGACACTTTTAGCTAACATGCAAAACTTTGGGGGGACAGAATTAAATCAAGTATTATACAAGAAAGGCCCATCAGTTTCTCTAGCTAAAAATGCCCTAATCGAATGTGTCACATAATGCACTTTGATTGAAATGAATGAGGAAAGCAACTTTATCAACATTCTCAACAGGGACTGCAGATGTTAATTTATTAGCTGTAAGCTAACTGGTACAATGCATCAAATGGCTACATTTATGTTTAATATTGTACATGGTCCCTCAACAAATAAATATGAATTAAACTAAATTTACAGTATTTCTGAGGTCATTTTTGCACTGTTGAAAATACATACTAATATTATTTATTTTCTGTACTGTCAAGAGTGAGCCTGGAAACTAATTTATAATGAATATAATTCTTCCAGCAAGCCACTATAGTCTTGATGAGCACTTGACTTCAGTGCTATGGCAATCACACTGAATCTAACATTATAGCTGATTCAGGTGGTTGTCAAGAAAAAAACCTATGCACATTTCCATGGTGATGGTTCTGTGTTCCCTTTACATATGTAATTAACATCACACCACATTGACACCAGAGGCAGCACCGGCACAAAGGGGGTGAGTATTCTCAAGGGGCCCTCATTATAAAGTCATTTTAGAATTCATCTTAAATAGCTGATCTGATGTATCCTATGCTACCATATCCTAATCCTAGCCATAAACACAAATTCACCAGTTGTTGTCCCTGTTTATTCTGTTATTGTTTAGTGTGGTCCTTTTGATGTCTGTTTTATATCTTGTGCTATTTGTAGAACAAAATCCCTTTTTATTTTATTTTTTTACAAGTTTTTAAATGTGGTGTCTGTGGCAGCAGTAACTAAGGGTTACACCACAGGAAGAGATGCAGCAACTGGGTTCAAGATCTGAGCTCACAAGCTATCAACCCATATTTGTTGTAAACTCTGAAACCTACATTTTTACGCACAGAACCTGTGTTTGAAATAATGTAAAGAACTTGTTCGGGAGATAAAGTTAGTAAATATGATCAGAATATGTCAGGGAGCTTTCACTGATCCATGCATTTCGAAGATAAGGCAAACAATTCGGCTGTCTATGGAACAGAGGCTATCAGAGATACTGGGTACATTTCATTTTGATTTAATTAATCAGTTTGAATTTTCCAAGATATGTAAGAGGATACAGTAAGGTATCTGAAAAGTTGGATATTTTTCACCTCCACAGCTATTTCTCTTTCTCTTATCTCTTTATAAGGGATTATTGAGAATAAAACCTGTTTTGTCTTGTCTGGATTCAGTTCGAGTTTCTGATAATGCAAAGATGTCTAAAGAATGTTAAAGGCACATTTTAATCTTTATATTGCTTGAGATGAAGAGAAACCAAGTGTATACAAGACTGTTTCATCAGAATAAAAATGGATATTATCAGGAGCCAGCAAAGACCTTTGTGGTACTCCCTTATTTATCACAAGAGGTTGTTTTGAGACAGTAAATCTCCTATGTCAGTGGTCCTCAATAGAAGGTCCCCTGGCCGCATCAAGCCTGCCAGCCTCCTATTTGTGGCCCAGAACGGTTATTCCTTCACTTTGCGTTTTGGTTGGGTCAGCACGTGTATACCAGGACTTGTCTCCATGCCATCGATACACAGACATCTGGGTCACTCACTGCTGCAAGTGCAATTTTTAACTTTCATTTTCGTTTTTGGAGCAGTTCGCATAGTGCATTTTGCCGGCTGTAGGAGCCTAGGCTGCACGAAAAAGGTGTGCTCCAAGTTCACTGCTAAAAGAAAAGTGGACAGTGAAAATCGGCAATTCAAAGAAGAATGGACTGAAAAATTTGCATTCATTCTCCCTCCAACCAGCACAAGACCCATGTGCTTAATATGCCAGGAGACTATAGCTGTGATGAAGATGTCCAATTTGAAACTGCATTATGAGTTGGAGCATAGGAATTATAAAGAGACATTTTCTTCAAATTCAGAGGTAAGAACAACAAAAATAAATGCACTGAAATCATCATATCAAGCTGCAAGCAGGATTCTTGTCACATCTATGATACAACAACAAAAAGCAACAGAGTGCTCACTGAGAGTGGTGTGGATTTTGGGTAAGCACAAGAAGCCATTCTCAGATGCAGAAATAATGAAAGAATGCATGTCTGAAGTGATGGACACAATCTTTGAAGGCATTCAAATATTCATGAGGAAAGAAAGAAATATTCATGTATTTATATCAAAATGGAAATTACATTTTATTTTAGTTTGTATTTTTGTTGTTGTTTTGAATGAAAAGGACATTTTGTTTTGAATATTACAGTATTATTGCATGTGGCCTGACCGACCACAACACATGGACCTTTGAGTCATTGAAAAAAATCTTTGTGGCTTTCTAAGATTTGTGTTTTAGTAAACCCTCTTATGTCTTATGTCTCTTATGTGACTTTAAATGTTTCTGCGGTGGTCACAGTTCTGCTGTGAAAATGCAACACCCGGGTGACCTAGCTAATATTAGCCACTCTTCAGGCACAGTGATATGACATGTTGAAGTTAAGGCAGCTGTTTTGTTTGTTCTTTCAATCTGTCTCTGTTCAATCAGTGATGGAAAATTGGTCTGTCCACACTGAGTTTGAAAGACAGACTGAATTTGTCAGTGGCTTCTGTGCCACTTCGCTGCCCAGTTGGTTTTGCACATGTGCGACTCTCAGTGGACGTGAGAAAGAAGCAAGATTTCCAACTCCTTAGCAACTTTGTCTTCTCTGGAAAAAAAATGTATGTCTAATTTGGAATGTTATTCACACTTTTAAAAACACTATTACAGTGTATTGTACTGTTCCTGGCACATTTGTGATGACACAGAAAAAAAACTGAAACTTGCTGGCAATGTGAATAAGTTAATCTTAAAAACCTGCATGTACACAGTCTTGTTGTAAAATTGGTTTAAGATGTAAAGATGTACTTTACCAAGTCAAAGTGTATTATAAATCACATGAATAGTCTTGTCAAGCTTTGTGACTGTCAGTGTCAGTCATACTCTGCACACTGTTGTTAGGTCAAGTGAAGTTCTGTGAATCACACACTGGTGTCTGAGGAATTGTGCAGTTAATGAAAAATGGCAACCGCTGTGGTGTATCGATTGTTTTCCCATCTTTATGTGTAGAGGCAGTTGCTGTATGTTTAACCATCACCACCAGAGCTGTACCTTGCTATCCACCCATTTCTTCAGAAGCCTATGGGTGCGGCCATGACAGATAAGTACTTCCGCCGGTGGTTTTCTGTTTCCAGTTGCTTTGCAGCTGCATGACTGATCCCCGCCGTAAGTCTAGCCCAAGACAACTAGGGCTATATCATTAATGCTAAATTGTCTTTTAAATGAGCTCAGGTACAACATGAGCCCTTGTTGGTTGCCACAACAATTCAAGAATATTGAAGTCTTTTTTTTTACAGAAACTTCTTGTGCAGAACATCAACAACTTCGACAAACATGTTCTTGCCCTACATGACGAAGGAGGAACGGAGACTAGCGTGGCTCACAGCTTTGAGACTAAATGACTTCCACAGAATAGCTGCTGCATGACTACATGACTTCCCTAACCTGGCAATGCATGAGCAGCCGGCTGTCTCCATGACTCAACTTACCTTTAGCATTAACCACGCAGTATGTTTAGCTTGATTGACACTCTGGCTGTGGGCTCTACTGCTGCCTCCAGAAATTTAAACTTGCTGGGTTTCTACAACAGCACTTTCCCTGTTCTGTTACTGTGCAGGTAGTTGTATGCTTCTGCGCTTTTGCAACTGTGTAATTCTCAGCCGTCAACATATTCAGAAAATACAAGTCGATGTAGCTGACATCGGGCCATTGCTTCATGTCATCTACCCATTCTGTGAGAACTGATGGGTGAAGCACTGTCAGAACTGTCCCCACAACTTTTTTAACACATCCATACTGTGTATCCACCTCCGATCTTTGTCCATTGTGTCACTTTCTTTGTGCTTAAAGCCGTTTTTTTGAGCGAGCATGACAGCTACGCTAGCGTAAACACCAAGTTCAACCAGTTCAACCGGAAGAGCATAACCTATGAACCATGGGTAAACTCGCGAAGTCAGGAATAAGGTGGATATGCAGACTATGCGGGTGCATAGGGCCCCCACACCACTAGGGGGGCCCCCTCAAGTTGCAAGTCCAGTCTCAATATCTGAATAGTGACCCGACGGAAAAGGTGTGAAAAGTACCTGGCACCTGGCCCGCTGACTCGTCAGAACTGCTCTCTACCAATTGGTCAGATCTGGTGTCTACCGCACCGCGTTGCTATGACGACCAGTACTACTAAACGAGGAGAGGCAAGGTGAGTTGTGCTGAGCTGCTGGCATTTACAGCATGGCATCAAAACAAACCTATTTATCTGGTTCAGAAAAAAGACAAAAGTGGGAACCAGATGAAGAAAAACGCTTACAGGATGAAGGTAACGTTGGTTTCCATGATGTGGGTGGAGGGGGAGCTTTAATGCCGAATCTTTAGCTAGCTTAAGTGTTTGCTTTAGGAAAGTGCTAAAATAAAATTGATATGTCACATGTGAATGCCATGAGACTGACTGACGATAGTGACAACTGTTTTGATGAACTACAGCAGGTCCAGCTTGTTGGCATTACATTTGGGAGGGAGGGTGTGTTGTTAGGCAGATGTCTGTCTGTCTGTCTGCTGTATCCTCGTCCAGTGGCGCTGCTGTTCCTTCACAGACCTCCTCTGCTGTTCAATATTTGCCACGTTACATTACGTTAGGATTATTTTAGTGTGTCCTCGGTTTACAGGTCTCTGATGTGAAGTTTGCTAAACAACACTAATACATATTAGCCCTATTGTGGATTATTATGGACTATTGTGGCAGTGGATTATTGCTCTGATTGTCGTTTACTCTACTGAGTTAGTTGCATCTTTCATTAACACATTTATTAGAATATTTAGTGTGACAGTATAATTTGAACACATTTGCCTACAGTTCTTAAGTGTAGTTATGTTTTTGATGTATTGCTTTGTCAAATTAAAGTACATTTAGACTATACTATATATGACAGTTAGTTCTGCCCACAGGATATAGGTTAAGACCATATCATCAGTTAGGCACATGTAGACCACTTTGTAATATCCTGTGAAATATACACAAAACATATTCCTTCAATATCACATAGTGCTCAAAACTATTTCATCTTCGTTTTTATTACTCTAACAAGTACAATGTGTCGAAAACTACTTAAAAGTGACAACTTTGGAATTGGGTGCATGCTTTAAGGGTCACTGTACTGTATATAGCAACGTTTGAAATAAAAACAGATATGAACTTCAGCAATAGTGCATAACATAACTCAATTATGTAAGGGATAATGTATAGAACGGTGTTCATTGTCAGGAAACTAAGTCCCAACAGGATGAACTGGAACAAATCTGTTTTGGCTGTCATTATCGTCCTGATAATGGCCGATATCATCCCACCATTCTATACATTATCCCGCTTGTTACACGGCTACTTGCCAACATGAAAAAAAACTTCACACAGTGTGTCTTTTTACAATTTATTTGTTAGCATTCGTAGTGTTTTTCATCAGTGAAATATAGTTTGCCAAACCGATGACAAAGATGTGAACGGAACATTCTTTAGAACACAGCTGATCTATTGTCTGCTGACATTCAAGTCCTCTAACCAGTTTCTTAAAACTGATTATACCATGGTCGGGGGAATACTCGATTCTGATTGGCTGCAGGGTGTCCATTAACCACTGATATATGGACACCTACTAAGCAGTTCCAGTCAAATTGTCTGTTCACCATTCAAATCAATGCGATAGCTGGCCTATCTACATGAAAAAAATCTGAATATTTTATTTCCAACACTGAGTGCAGTCCATCAGTCCTTCAGTATCCTCTGAACACTAAAAGGTTGCGACAGTAACACACAAGCTGCAGAAAGTACACTTCCCCTCTACAGCGAATAATCTCAAGTCACATCCCGTTCACTGTTCAACTCTCTACTTCAGGCTGCCACCACAGTAACGTTACACACAGCCGATCATTTGTTAGTGAAAATATTGATATGACATTACTTGTTAGCAAGCTAGTCTTGTTAGCTAGCATACTGTCAAATTATATTTACTGTTTGTCAACCATACACAATGTTATTGACTTTGAATCTTGCTAGCATAGCGTTAGCTTTGTGGCTCATCGCTGAGCGGACTAGAATATCTTCTGTTGCCAAGTCGTATCCGAGGTTCGTCCTATTTACTGGAGGAGTGAACAATGTTTCAGTTGCATGAGAACCTTACAGGAGGGTAATGATTATTCCAGGTATTAGTCAAACCCTCAGGCGTCACCAGGGAAACTTTATATTTTGATTGTAAAACACATGAAAATATAAATGAATGGTCTAAATTTCTTTTCTTTGGCAAGTGACCATGGCATAAGCAGGATAATGCCCTTCGAGGTGTCCATAATCAGGAATTAATGGACTTCCCGGAGGCAACCGTCCGACGTGCTTAGGCCTCAGCGTCGTCCGTTAATTCCTGATTATGGACACCTCGTCGGGCATTATCCCTTACTTAATTACCGTGCTCTTTTTGGTATTCGGTTTGTGTCGATCCACTTCTGCTTTATCAATGCCTATGTCATCCAACACTTAGTACAACACTTCACTTCTCCCTATTCGCTGCTTTCCTCTGTTTTTCTTTTCTTGACCAGTGATGACAACTCAGCCTTTTGCCGAGAGTCAAAATCACCGTATTTTCCAAAAATATTGTTAATGCGAAACTCATCTATACCAGTGGCCAAGGAGTACATGTTTTCCGATATGAGGTAAGCTACAGGTCAGCTGACGTAGCTTAGCGACCAAATGTGCTGGGGTGATAACTAATTGACCGGACTACTTGCAGAGTAAAGATTCTAGAGCATGGAGTGATACAAAATATGTGAATCAGAGGCAAAAAGGCCACTTTCCTTGACAGCGGTCAGATATGCTTAGCAACGGTCAATTACATGAAAATAATTCACCACCGAATGTTGTGAAGGCCAATTGAAGTGAATGGAGCATTCTACAGCATGAAGACGAGCCGTGTAATGAATAGTATGAATATATGGAATAGGATTTATTTTGCTTGGTAACCTGAGGAGTTTTGTCTTTGCAGGAGCAATTCTGAATTATTTTGGAGCCACAGACCAGGAAGCAGCATGGCAGCCTTCAGCACCATTGGACCAGGATGTTTAAGTACAAAAAAAGTTGTATAATTTGAAATAAACATTTGTGTGTGTTTGAACAAGATGCTCATCATTGCAGCATCTCAAAGTCCAATCATATTGTTTGTCTGAAGTTCATACATGGTGGTCAGGTTAAAAGACTAAGCGTAACACTTCAGAGCTGGTCTAACAAGTATTCAGACAATCCCAAAAATGTAATATATGACCTTCAATTTATTTTATGTGAAATAAAACATTCTTGTAAATTTTAGTAAACATAATTCTTCTACCATAAAAAAGACCAGAAATGGCAGGACCTTTTTTACTGGACTTATTTTTTAGAAGGGAACCTTTATTGTAGACATGCCTGTAGTCAAAGTGAAAATGAGAATGAAAGAAACTTTTAGAGGACCAGCTGTGATCGACCCAAGAGGAGACCTTCAGAGTTGAAAAATAAGTACCAAAAACTGCAGTTTCTTGAATGGCCACTTAAGGCTGGCTCCAAAAGCAAGTTAATTACCATGTTTAAAAGACTAACTTTACAGCATGTTCATAGCCTTGCACAAAACCTGTTTTTGGTTTCTAAACATGACCCCATGACCTTCTTCTCCCAAACTGAAAACATCCACTAGACACTGACTGCTTCAAATAACTCTACACCCTCTCTGCACTTTCTGCCCACATGTTCTATCTGCTCAGCTTCAAACTGCCAACTGACTCTAAAATAACCAGACTCATCCTTAGATCCAAATCATCCGCCTGCCAGTTAGACCCACTACCTACGTACCTGGTAAAATGGTGCCTGCCTGCCCTGTTCTCTCTTATGACTGACATCATTCACTTTTCACTGACTTCTGGTATTGTTCCATCATCATTAAAGAATGCTGCAATTACTCCAACAAGAGAAAAACCTGGTGAAAAAACCTCCATCAAGAAACCTGGTACAGATCTGAAAAATGTGAACAACTGTCGTCCCATCTCAAACTTGCCATTTATCTCCAAAATACTTGAAAGAACTGTTGCAGCTCAGCTAAACACCCATCGGTCTCGCTAGAACCTCTTTGAACAATTTCAGTCTGGCTCTCATTCCCTTCACAGCACTGAGACAGTACTCATGATATTCACAAATGACTTCTTGATGGTTTACTCTGCATCCTGGTTCTCCTCGACCTCAGCGCAGCCTTCAACACTGTCTCTCATTACAGGATGGCCTCCCTTGGAATCATTGAAATCCCACTGGCTTGGCTGAAATCCTATATCACTGGTCACAAACAATTTGTTCAACTCAAGAACCTAAGATCTGGCTCCTCTCCAGTCTCCAGCGGTGTTCCCCAGGGCTCTGTTCTTGGCCCCCTCCTGTTCACAATTTAACTTCTGCCCCTTGGACACATTTTCGGGAAATTTCATATTCAATTCCACTGCTATGCTGACGATATCCAGCTTCATATCTCCACCAAGTCTACTTTGACTCTACCACCCACAGCTTCATCCAACTTACTACTGGAAATTAAATCATGGTTCTCACTCAACTTTCTTAAACTGAACAGTGACAAAACCAAGTTCCTTCTTGTTGGTACCAGATCCACCCTAGCAAAAGACACCCCCTTCTCCATGTCCATTGACAATTCCACTGTCCCCCATCAACCCAGGTAAAGAGCCTGGGTGTCAGACAGCACCTTAACCTTCTAAGCCCACATCAATAATGTTACCCGGTTTGCATACTTTCATCTACGCAACACCAACCATTTCCATCCCTCACTCACATTAACTTGCACGGCCATTCTCATAAACACCATGATTACATCCCGTCTGTGCTACTGTAATTCTCTCTTCCATGGTCTTACTCGGAAATCACTCCATAAACTCCAACTAGTCCAGAACGCAGCTGCTCGTGTCATCACCAGAACTCCCGCTACTGAAAATATCACTCTGGCCCTGCAGCAACTCCATTGACTCTCAATCAAATCCTCCAGAGTTCAGTTTTGCCATAAACTCTGCTTCAGCTTTGTCCTATGGTCAAAGTTCTGCAGAGAAAGGGGTAGCAGAAGATACATGTATGGAATAGCCTTTTCACAGCTGGGAAGGAAGGGGGGAGGAAGGGAGAGAGGAGAAAGTCATTCAGAACACATTTGAGAGCTGAAAAAGAGGAAAATCAAATGCAGCTTGGAGGAGGACGGCTGTGAAGTGAGACGTACAGTGTACAGTGTTAATTCCAACCTGAAACAAAGGTTTCATAATCAGCCTCCATCTGACCGTCAATCGGACCTGTGTTTCCCACAGTCATGCAGTGCCATACATAAATGTTATGTACAGTCAAATAGAGAGCTTTCCCTGCCATCCATTAAAGTTTGCATTCTCATTACCCAGCAGTGGGATCCCATTATTAGTCCACTGCTAAAAGGTTTAACCATAAGGATAATGTTTATTCCTACTGCCACCTCACTCCAAGAATGAACCAAATATTTATATGTTCATTAATCCAGAATTTCCCCTAATGCATCACTTACAATAACAGAACCTCCAAGGAAGTGCTGTGGTGTTACTGAGCCGCTGAGAGATTGTGTAAGGTCGTATTTGGTGTGAAAGTTTGGTGTCCCCACTTCAGTCTGACACTCACACCTGGATCAACTCAATGATCCCACAACTCTGACATTCACTTTTCGTGAGAGAATCATAGTAAGAAGGCTGAGTTAAAAAACAAAGTTGTCTGAGAGAATAATCAGAACAATATCCACGGTGCGTTTTTTTCTTAATGGCAGTTTTTCAGCTTATTCAATTGTTCCCAATAAGGAGCAATTTTCCACGACAGCAGGCGGCCTCTTAGAGAAAGGGTGCCACAACTAGCGATTTTTTTATGAGTGCTTCTAGTCGAATGTCTCTCAACATTTTGGAAAGGTACTGGTGCTTATGTCATCATGTCATGCACCCACATCTTCCTTGATTAAACGTCAGATACAAATGGATTTGAGGATAGTGAACCACAAAGATCAGTGTTGATCATATAGCAGCTGTTGAGACAAGATGCTCATGCAGCATTTTCCTCTTCATCCTAGCAATCATGAGCACACAGCTTTTAGTCAGATTTCTTCCATCATATAGCCAACATGTTCACAATAACCCTGGTTACAGTGTGCATGTTTGAATTTAAAATCATTTGTCTGAATCAAGACTTTTGTAGCTGAATCTTTGTATGTTACTGTCTTCAGGACCAGACAATTATCAAATTTATGAAGTTTGGGGCAGATTGGCACCTTTAATAACTTTTTATCATAAAGATGTTAAGATTGCCCAGTGAAAATTTGAAGTTGATCAGGCCAAGATGTAAGAGGTGTTTGTCGAAAAACAACACAAAATGAACAGAAAAAATATGGAATGGCTAACTTCTTGTTGAGGCAGTGGCACCAAGAGACTGTTTCATAGGTGTAGGTGTGATATATAAAAAAAAAGTCGCTACCCAAAAAAAGAGGTCACACTCTCTAACATGTTGTTGGACCACCTTTATCTTTGATTACGGCATGCATTCGCTGTGGCATTGTTCATTGTCATTATTCATTTTTCACCAAGATGTTGTATTGATGATGGGAGAGTCAGACCACTGCACAAAGCCTTTTCCATTCCAGCATATCCCTTCATCCCTAAATAGATATATATATATATATATATATATATATATATATATATATATATATATATATATATCATTAAGTTGCAATCGGATAAATTGCCTCCAGTGGCTAAGCTGCATTGTGGGTAATGTAGCTGTCACATTTTAAACAGCAATAAAAAA